>JAVJIF010011921.1:0-181890 GCA_038442645.1 Agave tequilana | reverse complement strand
CTACGAACCATGCTGTAAGATATGTCCACAAGTAAATGGTGACTTCCTACAGAGGCTTATTGCAGTGATTCTTATGCTTCAAAAGCTTTCTGAAACTGTTCCCCTCCGTTACTATTAGAAATAACAGTTTTCGAATATAAAAAAACCAATAAAATGTAATATGCAGAAAATCCTCAGACTAAAGTGGCATGGGCCTTTTCTCTCAAAAATAAGTAAAGTGAAGGTACACTTTTGGGAGCTGGGGGCATGAGGTTCAAATATCAGACAAAACGATGTGAATTTAGAAAAATGAGAATAAAAGGTTTGTTTCCTTCACAGAGCTTCCAACCTCTTCAAGTTTTTGCATTATCAGTTCTCCAGAAGAAGGTAAAAGGTCGTGTTTAAGAGATCTTGAAGGGGTAATCTGCAAGTAGCAAGGTAAAAGTGAAACAAATACAATGAGTCAGACTAGAAAAGATATTCAGCACTATAAGCTTGGTGAATGAATGAGACATAAATAAGTTATCTTGCAAAATTAACAAAATCAAGGATATGTTTGACAGCTTTCAATGAGTGAAGCAGTTTTAAAATTTCAGATGACATGGGAACCACCATATGGAACAAATTTCTCATATATCAAAAGCTATGTAGGCATTAAGGTAACAGGCACAAGGTGAGGAAGCTTAAGGTTAACATGTTATATATCCTGGCATTAAGGTAAGAGCCATAGCAGACATGATGCAGGAATGAAACATCAATTAGAAAGAAAAACAGCAAATTAATGCACAGTAAAGAGATGAAAATAATGTTGACAAAAACACTATGGACTACGCTTAGATTGAGAAGCTCCCTGCTTTCATAACTACTGATGAAACCAAAACATCTTCAAATCTAGCAAGGTTTGTGCTTGCGACAATGAGCATGACTAGGAACCCCGTCCAGTGGTAATCAACCCATTCTAATATGTGAAGAAGGACAACTGTCTGCACATTTACCCACTTTAGATCTAAAGGACATCTCTGCCTTCCATATATACTTCAAATTCCCAAACAAAACCAGAACTAAAAAATGTTGACAAATGAAAGATAAACCAGCACTGACACGAGATAGAATGGTCATAGTGTCCACGTTCAACAATAGAAAAGACAAGGTTCACCATAAAACTCTAATTGATGCCTTCATCTCTCCGATTTTATACAACAACAACAACTAAGTCATTTGTCCAAGTATTTGGGTGGGCATGAACCAAAAAGAATTACGCCGGATCGGACACATGGATCAGCTTTCTCCACTCATTCCTATCGAGGAATATGCCTTCACTAAGAGCTTTTTATGAAAAACAATATTTGTAAGTCAGGAGAACCAAAAATCTAATCTGAATCAAGATATAATTGTTAAAGCCTGACTTAAACAAAGAAAATTCAATTGGCTACGCAGCCTAATTAGGGGAAAGAGGGGGAAAGCTTTTAGCAAAAGTTTGTACGAATCAAGCAATAGTGACGGGCCCATATGATTATGAAGATAGTTGGGCTAGAACAAATGCTCTTATTTAACAAAAGAGATACTGAAGGCTAAAGCCCTATTTGCACACCAGCCAGTATTACAACATAATGCCCGGATAAATCCTTCACATTATTAGCTGAGAATAAACAATATATACAATCAAACCAAAAGATTTGTTTGTTTTAGCAAGTTGCATAAAGATACAAATTGCGGATACTACATAAAACTGCAACACTTTTCACCGTCGAATCCCTTTTACCTTGTTCAATTACTATATCTGCAACTGAAGGGAGTAAAACATGCTTCTCTTTCTTCAAAACCCCACAACAAGGAAAAGCAACTGGACTTGTGACCTGCACAAGATCAAAACAAGTATATAACCAGGTGAAGAATTAGGTATAAAAATTATACTCAAACATAAAAGAAATTATAGGTCATTGAATATAATGAACAGTCAGTTCATGTTACAATGTGTTCTTTGGCTATCATGAGTTATATATGTAGTCTAGATCAAAACTTATCTTCTTCCTTGTGTGGATTATTCCCAATAATAGGGATTAGTACTTGCATGAGTGTAAACTACAACGAATGTTACGAATACATGACTTGAACAAAAAGGTTTGCATGAAGTTAAATGTTACCAGCAGAACTCTCCATCGTGTTGAACTTGGGAAAGTATACCCTAAGCCAAAAACTATTTTAGAGGTCACATGGAAGAAAAAAAAATAGCAGCGTACTTTGCAAACAATGGCATCAGGAGTTACATACAACTTCCTCGACCGAAAGTCCTACTGTAGCATGTACCTTCGTTCTGGTAGATAAAGCAAATGGATAAAATTTGAAATAATCCTATTTTTAAAAAATATTTATAAACTCAGACCTCTCCCTAAAATAATTCCAAAAATCGATCTCTGACGCGCCACGTCGGCCAACGGTCGACTCGGGACGCCAGCGTGACATGTCGCGTTGCTGGAGGGTTTTCACAAAAGTCCGACCTTGCCAAGGCTGGACTTTAAAATTCATGTTTTTTAAAAGTCCGACCTTGCCAAGGCCAGGCTTTCTTAAATAAAAGATGGAAATGAGTATGCTCTCTTGGCAAAAATTTTAAAAAAAATCATGGAATAAAAGTCTGCACTTGACAAGGCCGGACTTTTATTCCATGTTTTTTTTTAATTTTTGCCTAGATATCATATTCATTTTACTTTTTTTTTAATTGGCCAAGGGAAGGAAGTCCGGCCTTGCCAAGACCGTACTTGAAAAATCTATGTTTTTGAAAGTCCGGCCTTAGTAAGGACGGACTTTTGTGAAAAATTTCCAGCAGCGCGACCTGCTCTGCTGGCACTCTGAGTCGACCGTTGGCCGACATGGCGCCAACGCGGCGCGTCAAAGGTCGATTTTTGGAATTATTTTGGAGAGAGATCTGATTTTATAAATAGTTTTTAAAATAAGATTATTTCAAAAAATTGTCCAAAGCAAATCAATAACCCAATCCCCCATGCCAAAACCAGAAGCAAAGAATAAAGCACCATTGACCTGTTTGGTACATAACATAGTTATCTTCTGACTCTTCGAAAGATGCAGTATAGAGAATTGTTTCACCATCGACTCCATTGTATTTCTTCGGTACAGTTCCTATCAACAAGCCTCTCTCCAAAGGATCTACCTCAACAACCTCGTCTGCTGAACTCATCTGAACCCAATGAAGTCTCTGCCATAATAACTTCAAGTTATAATGTCATCACTGCTCAAATTTCTAATGCAACTTTTAGGGGGCTTACAATTGAATTGAATTTTGCATTATAGGCTCATATCTGTCTCACAGCGTCAAGACCTAAAACAATATTCAAGTTCTATAATTAACCTAACTTGCTATAAAATTTTAAAAACTTTAAATGTTCTGTTTTAGAGAGAGTGCGCCTAATATTACTACTTAGTAGACTGCGGATTGGATTAATTCACAATTATAGCATCTGAAATAGATCGTGATTTGGATCATCGTTGATACAAACTATATCGTTGAGAAAAGGTTCTTTTACATGTGCATTGCACGTGCACAGAAATCTAATCTCATAAAAACTAAGAAATCAGTGAAATTACAGCGTTCAGTCTCAAATTACTTGCAACATTAAACTGTATTTGATGTAATATTCATCAGATTATTAGACGTTGATTCTAACAGAATAAAAAACTGAGCTTGTGTGTGTGAGGATTATAAGATCAAGTGTACTCTTACTCTGTCCTTAATCTAAAACCCTAATTTCGTCACTCTCGTGTTAGGTCATTAACAAATCAAGGGCAAGCAGTACAACTACGCGATGGATGCTAGATTGAGCAAGCGATGCCCGAAATCAATAAATTCGACAAAATAAAAGAATAATTAGTAGGAAATCGAAAGTGAGAGATCGAACGGGACCGAACCTTCGAAGAAATCGAGAGAGATTCAGAGAATGGGAGCTTGGTTTGTTTGTTTTGCCCTCTCCCTCTCCCTCTCCCTCTCTCTCTCTCGCCGCTCGCCCTGCGCGTTGATTGATCGTTGGTGATGCCGGTGGTTTCCAGTCGCTGGGTAGCAAGCTAATTGGGCGCCGTTCTTTATGGCCCTACTGTTGGGGCCGATTGAGTGGGCTGTATTGGGCTTAACTGGGCAACCAAAACAGTATCGGGCCTTGTGAACTCTCTCTCAAGAGTCAACAGTTTCTCCCCTTCTAATTAAGACAAAGTCCTACTCGTATATTAAAAGGATTTTCAGGTATACATATACGAAGCGAACAAATATACAGACATGCATTAAGATTCATCTCCAACTTCCATGAGCAACTGAAATCAATTAAGATAAGGTTTTAGGTTAATTAATATAATGATAAACAGATAAGTAGTTAGTTATGCTCACCGCACAAGTGCACGTGCTGCCATATCACGAATGAAAAAAAGGAGGACTTTAAAAATTAAGAAAAAGGAAATACTTATAAACTTAATAAAATGCAATAATACTGTGTCAATATTCTCGCATATCATAACTGCATGCCAGCAGACATGCATGTGCTTCCAAATGCTTCGCATGATGGAACACGGAATGCAAGTTGGCCAGCTGCTTGAAAGCCACAACCAAGCATAAAACTGGCAAAAGAAATAATTCGCAATGAACCCACCCTCTCATTATCTTCTACAGAATTTCTTTAAATTGTTAACTACGAGCTAGAATGTAATTAAATTGAAATAAATCATTGTATCTTGTATCTTTAAGTTGGTATGAGCTCAGCTCTTGATGAGATAAAAAAGTTTGATGCGTGTATCATTATGTCACATCTCGTCCTAAAATTTTCCTAGTGTTCTCTTGCAGCTGTAACACTTCCATTTTTCTCCTACTTAAACGAGACTCATGTAGATGATAACATCTCTTTATTACAAGAGATCTCAAATGTAATCGTCTTTAAGAAAGAAAACAAAATGATAAGAACAATTGTCACGTGTTATTAAAAGATTACAAGTTCAAGACATTTTTTTTATTAATATAATGTAAAACTCGAATTCTTGATTTCTACATGATACATCTAGACAGAAGAGTGACAAATTGTATCTTGTTGGACTCTAGTAGTTATTTAGAACACGTGTAAATCTATTTCTGTTTGCCGAGTTGCATATAAGATCAGACATTTCCTTGTGAAATCACGTTCAAGCAAACTTATCATTTAAAAAAACAAAAGAGAAGAAGGAAAAGAAAAGGTTAATTGAAAATCATGTCCGCCCACCCCTCTCCTCGGAAAACAAAAAAGGGCAAAATGTAATGAAGCACAGTAGAACTTAAGAGGGTGCATAAAAATACACATTAACAGGGCTTTATCTGCAAAATCATGCCGTTAGGTGTTAACTGAATAACGTACGGTCAAACGACGCCGGTCGCTCGACAATGACGGCAACGGAACATTCTAACGTGCGGCCCGCGGGTTCACATGGGACGCGCCACTCCGGAACTCCACCCAAGGTAGAACCGTCATTTCGTCACTCCCCCTCCCTCTCGCCTTCGAATTCCATCTTCCACAATAGCCGGCCTGCCTCCCAACGAAGGAAGCGCCAAAATTTCCACCACCCCCCTCTCCCCTTTAATTGTTAATTTCCAGCCCTTCTGCCCTCCTCATTTCGCATCCCCAGATCTCTCTCTATTTTTTTTTCTCGATTAGGGTTCTTGAGACTGCGAGATCGCGCTCAAATCGAAGGGTACCGTCTCCAATCTCGGCTTCGGTTAGGTTTTCTCGATGGCCTCGAGAGACGAGAAGGCGGAGGCTGGCGGCGGTGGGTTCTTCTCGACGATCATGAGCTGGGGAAGCGCGGTGCACAAGTCTGTCAACGGGTAATGAAACTCGATCGATGTCTTTTTTCTTTCCTCAGCAAGGAAAATATCTCGGCTTCGATTTTTGTTCTAGTTATCTTAGTTTTTGTAAATTTTGTAATTTCACCTTGTGAGCGCGAAATCGAGGAGGATCTGTGAAATTGACATCAACAGTTTACTAAATTTCTTTCCAGATAGAAAGAAAGGCATACTTTTTTCATCATGAAGTTTAAACTCATGCAACCAAAGATGAGATTGATCGTATAATCTTCTTTAAATCAAACAGTACTTAATATTACTATGGTTCAAGAGGGAATGGCAGCGTGGGCTCGAAAATTACGGTGGAGAAATGTTGAAACAATACTAGGTAGGAAATGTTTTTATTATGGTTGTTTCATTCTGTCTCCTCTCATGAAAGGTCAAGCTGATACCACACATATTGCCATGCGAAGGGTTTTACTTGGGGGAATACCACGAGTGCAATATTTCAGAATGTGCCACATGAAATTCTATGATAGTAGGTATTCAGGAATCAGTACATGAAATTTTAAAATTTTGAATGAAATTATATTGAGAAGTAATCTGTATGGGGCTAGAGACACATCCATTTGCATCAAAAGTCTTAGGTACCGCAACCACTCAAGATATCATCTCATTGCCTTACATGGAAATGGTAGACACAACACTATGGGGATGTTTGTTTGGACGTAAAAGCCGTAAAAGGCCGTAATTCGTAAATGACTACAACCCAATTATAACTACAGCGTTTGTTTGGACTATAATTCGTAAAAGATTTACACGACTCAACTACGACTCACTTACAACCCAATTACAGCCTACTTACAGTTAATTTTTGGTCATGCAAATTTGTATTATTTTTTTATGTTAATATTAATTTTTTTTAATATTTAGCATTTTTAGTATTTATTTGCAATATTAAAAATTTTAAATCACCAAATAGTTAATTTTGCGGTCAACTTTTTTACTTACGACTTACACATTACGACAACCGAACACCGTAAAACACAATACACTTTCCCACTTACAACTTTATATTACCAACCAACACCGTAAAACTTACACGCATGTAACTCATTTACAACTGTAAAAGAATTTACCAATTATGACTTACAAATTACGGCCAATTACGACAACCAAACAAACCCTATATGAAATAGGAACAAGCAAAAGAGCCAAGTGGAAGCATATCTTCATGAGTTCTATGGTGTACTTCCTATTCATTTGTTCAACTTTTTTCTTCATCTATAAGTTTGTTACTAATTCGTGTTTGGGGATATTTTGTTTCATTTTATTGACCCCATGCATATCTATTTAAGTTTTAGTGACTGTTTGATTTCCATTTCGGGCTTGTCTTCATATGGGATTGGTATATAGTCATGGTTAGGAAAACGAATTCCAAACCACATCTTTTATGTAAATCACGAGTCGTGAAGCATGAAATAATTAAGGGCAAATTGAGGACATGATACTGACCCTTCTTAACTTCTTCGTTCACGGTCCACTTTGTTGGTTTATTGGGCACTGTTCTCTATATAAGATACAAAGAATTATGTGTCACGGATGCAGTCGGTCCTTATTTTTGCTTGTTTCTATTGCAATGATGATGCTCTAAAATGAAAATTTTGTGTTCTTTATTAAAGTTGAATCATCTTTACTTATTATTATTTTAGGTTATTGGGTTATGAAGGACTTGAAGTGATAAACCCAGATGGAGGCACAGAGGATGCGGAGGCCGAAGCAGCAAAAGGAAGATGGAATCAAGAGGTGCTGCTTTCAAACTCTCATATAATTTCATCCTAGCATACATTCATCCATCACTTTGAGCAAAGCTTATGTAAATTTTTCTGTTTTATTTATCATGCAGCATATTATTAGCGGTACTGTACTTCAAATCTCTTTTAAGCCTTTGAGAATGAGATAATGGCAGTCATGTTGTGACCAAATCCTGTGATGTTTGTTTGGGTATTATTAGGTTTGATGATGCTGACCTACTGTATTGCTTACTTCTGGTCTCTTGATAAAGCTTTGATTTATTCCTCCCTCTCTAGGGCTTTTTGTCTGTTCCTCTAAACGATAGTCAATTTAAAACATTATTCGAGTAAAAGTTGGAATTTTAATTGGAACCCTTTCATTAACCAATATGCAAAATGATGGGAAATGGAGGAAGGCGCGTCCAGAGTTGGTTAAGATGGGTCTGAAGTAGGCATATTTATAAATTCTTCTGAGGCACTGGGCAACATGCTGCTCTTACTGTAACCCCCCCCCCCCCCCCCCCCCACATCTCTCCATACTTTCCACATTATCTCAACATGGCCTTTTTGCTTTTTTTTACTATTTATTATACACTGTTTAAACTCTATTTTCAGGTGCCCTTGTGTTCCTCAATTCCACCGCTTTGCCTGCTGAAGGCAGCAACAACTTACTGTTCATCTGTTTCCATGCATGCTCCTCACACTTGTAGAATTATTTGGACCACATTTTCCAGCTCATTCATGTTACAAAACTTGACCTCTCCAAAACATTACTCCTTAGCACCATCCTGCAGCACCATCTAGTGCTCTTGGGGAATATGGCCTTTTGGGCTTCACTGGTTAATTAGTTGGATAGGGTGTATCAAGGCTGCTTGTAGCTAAATACATAGTACTTCGAGGAATATAGTTCTATATTAAGGATGCTAATGCATGCATTATATCATGTAACTTCACATTTCCACCCCCAAGAACTTGGAATGTACATAAATGACTAAAACTGGTAAGATTCGGTTTACATTTGATATATGTTATTGACAGTATTACTGATTGGACATAATGGATAGAATTGTGCTTTGCGGTGATCTGATCATAATTCATTTGGTTGCCTTCAGATTTTCCCTTTTTCTTTGGATTTTGATTTTATCATCATGAATAAAAGGATGTAATTTTTGAAAACTTCAGCCAAAAACTTCATTAGCAAAACAGACATACAGTTAATACCATGGTTTCAAATATTGGTTATATGTCGGCAATATTTTGTTGGATTTTCTGAAGTATCAGATACGATATTAACCATATAATATTGACAGATGTCGGCCTGTATGACTGATATTATGATATTGATACTAAAGACTATTGCCGATACCGGTACCGAGATTTTAAACCATTGTTAATACAAATGTAGACTAACCTCTCAAGAATGACCAAAACAACATCAAAATATTACCACCCCAACAACCCTCCCCCCTCCCAACCCAACCCAACCAAAAAATAAAAATTAGAAAAATGCAAAAAGATGAGAATTCTTCAAGGCTCCAGGAAACACCATGTGCTGTCCAGGAAATAGCATGAAATCAGAGTCTATGCTGCCACCTAAGCTTGGAAGGGGGAAAAAAGTTTATTAACAGCCTTTCAGATCTATTTACCAAGCAAAGCAAAATCATGATTTCTTATGCTATGACACCTAAAGCCTGTTTCAGAAAATTTTAGCCATATTCTCTCTTTGGTATCATGAATCTCAACAAGTGGTTTTAGTTATTTATGTACATCCTTTTGATTTGTTTCTTGATTGCTTTGGTTAATTCACATTTTTTTTTTTGTAAATCTATTTCTGTTTATACTTCAAAGTTCCCACTTTGCCATGTTCAAATGGATGAGAGTGACATGCTCAACTAATTATAGCATACTATTTCGATATCACTTATTAATGGAAATGAAATCAGTATTTTCCTTGTCTGGTATTTTGTTCACTGTTTGTATCTAGGTATGTGTTGTTCATACTGATTTGGTGTTTTCTCCTGTTTCTTTTTCTTTGTAGGATAGGGATAGCTATTGGAAGATGATGCAAAAATATATTGGATCGGATGTTACATCCATGGTGACACTTCCAGTCATAATTTTTGAGCCAATGACGATGCTTCAAAAAATGGCAGAGGTATATTTTGATCTACATGAAAAAGAAACTTTAGACGATAAGCACATCTTTGTTGTTATTGCAAATTTGCAATCTCACATGTACTTCACAAAACTCGATCATTGTCCAACAAACACTGCTTTATCTATTGTGTTCATGAAAATGATTAGCCTTCTTTTCAGAGTTTCACTCCGCACATGCAAGTCTGATTCTGTTTCTCATTTTCAAAATGTTCAGGCTTCTAATACTTTTTCTTCCCAAATATTCCCCACAGTTGATGGAATATTCTCACCTGCTTGATCTGGCCGATGAATGTGAAGACCCTTATATGCGATTGGTCTATACTTGTAAGTATATTGATTATGTGTGTGCGCGCGCGCGTGCATAGAGAGAGAGAGAGAGAGAGAGAGAGAGAGAGAGAGAGAGAGAGAGAGAGAGAGAGACTTGTGTCATTCCGGAAGGATTCGAGCCCGAATCCTTCCCACTCAAATGCAACCCTCCGACATTTGAATACAAGATTCACTCCGTTGAAGTTGATCTATATTATTCCAAGTATCTATAAACTAAAAATCAAGTGTTGAGTACTTTTTGCCCATCCATCAAACGGTACAAAATGGACGGCTAAAAGTAGTGAGTTGGTCAGATCTATGTCTTTAGACATACAAATTCTCGATCCTGCAATTTGATCATGATTTAAACATTTAAAAACCCTACTTTTACACCGTTAAACTAACCAACTCACTATTTAGGCCGTCCGTTTTTTTCCTGCTTGATGCATAGGCAAAAATTATTCAAAACACTTGTTGGTTTATAAATACTTGGAATAATATGGATCAACTTCAATGGAGTGAATCTTGTATTCGAATGTCGGAGGGTTGCATGTGAGTGGGAAGGATTCGGGCTCGAATCCTTCCGGAATGGCACAAGTCTCTCTCTCTCTCTCTCTCTCTCTCTCTCTCTCTCTCTCTCTCTCTTTATATATATATTCCACTGTTAATTTGTGAATAGAGAACAACATGATCATTAGAATGGTCTGATTCTTGTTTGTAGCTTCCTGGGCGATATCTGTCTACTATGCCTATCAGCGAACATGGAAGCCTTTCAATTCCATCCTTGGAGAGACGTATGAAATGGTTAATCATAATGGAGTTACTTTTATTGCCGAACAGGTCAGTAGCTTGGAACTTTTCTGAACTACCTTCCCATTGTAACATTTCTAAAATATCATGTTTAGGCACCCTATGTTGTATTCTGCATTGAGGGTTAGCTAAACATTGCTGAGGGAGATATTAACACAGTAAGAGCACTTCTGAATTCTCTTGACGCTTCTTTCAATGGAATAACTAATCATGATTCTTCTCTTATCAGGTGAGCCACCATCCTCCAATAGGTGTAGCACATGCTGAGAATGAACATTTTAGCTATGACATTACTTCTAAAGTAAAGACCAAATTTTTAGGAAATTCTGTAGAAATATATCCTGTTGGAAGGTGAGATCATATCTTCTTCTTTGATAACTTATTATTATCTTCTAATTTAGCCTTTTTTATTGAAGCTAAACCTGGTCATTTCATATGTTCTCTCTTTTATGTAATGGGTAGATTCTTATAATTTTGTTGCAATAATTTAGTACTAGTGGTTGCTTATACAATCATTTTGATATTGCGCAGGACAAGGGTGACCCTTAAAAAGTCTGGCGTAGTCGTGGATTTGGTGCCCCCTCTCACAAAAGTTAATAACCTTATATTTGGGCGCACCTGGATTGATTCACCTGGGGAGATGGTCATGACAAACATAACAACTGATGATAAAGTTGTGCTATACTTCCAGCCATGCGGCTGGTTTGGGTATATGCCTTTCCCCTCCTTCAATTGCACATGACTTCTTTGATTAACATGCACCACGACCTGGCTGTACCTCTGTCAACTGGTTGTTTGCTGCATACGAGATAAACTATGTTTTCTCTTGTTTCAATGCATATAGACAGACATAGACAATAGCCATATTCTGGGTAATTGAGCATACTTGGATTTTAAATCGAAATCCCATATACACTTATGTATAATAACACAGATTAGTGCCTAGTGAATTGTTTCTTTTGTATTCTTTGTATTATCCTTATTGGATGTCATGACTTACAAGAGGCTGCTAATGCTTGCAGGGCTGGTCGATATGAAGTGGACGGGTACGTATACAGTTCAGCAGAAGAACCGAAAATGTTGATGACCGGAAAATGGAATGAGTCAATAAGTTACCAACCTTGCGACCAGGAAGGAGAGCCTCTTCCCGGCACTGAACTCAAAGAGGTGATAATCTTTCATATTTGCATATCTGTCTTACACATCTCATGCACATATAAAGTTCTGTAATACAAGAAAGAGTTGTTGTCTCGTCAAGTGCTAGTATATGTAAATAATTTTGGCTCACCCCCTCGTAACCACCCCAACTCCCCGGGGGACTCTCTCTCTCTCTCTATCTATATATATAGGGAGGGAGGACTTCTGTCATTCTGGAAGGATTCAAGGCCGAATCCTTTCCACTCAGATACAACTCTACGACATCTGAATGCAAGATCCATTCCGTTAAAGTTGATCTACATTATTTTAAGTAATTAAAAATAAAAAAATCATGTATTTTAAATACTTTTTGTTCATCCATCAAGTAGGCACAAAATTGATGCCCGAAAGTAGTACATTGCTTAGATCTATGTTTTTAGACATACAAATTCTCGATCTAACCATTTTATCATGATCTAAACACTTAAAAACCCTCAAACACCAATTTTGTTGGATTTTCAAATATTCAACACCGTTCAACTAACCATTTTGCGCTACTTGATGGATGAGAAAAGGTATTCAAAATACGTAATTTTTAATTTTTAGTTATTTGAAATAATGATCAACTTCAACGGAGTGGATCTTGTATTCGGATGTCGTAGGGTTGCATCTGAGTGTGAAGGATTCAGCCTTGAATTATTCTGAAATTACACAAGTGTGTGTGTATGGAAAAGGTTTTAATACGTATAGGATGCAACATAAGAGTTTAATACACCTATGAAAAAACACTTCTCCATATCCTTGATCCAAACCATTTATTATGATTTACTTGTTCTAAAACTCGTATGGATCAAATTTCATATGGATTGAAACTTTCTATCTCACAAATCAAGCAAATAAAAAACTGACTTTTATGACTGCTATAGACCATTCATTTTTAGATCATGAGATGGAGAGTCTAGAAAGTTTCAATTCACATAAATTTGATCTATATGAGTTTAAGAATACATAGATCATAATCAATGATTTGGATTATGAATATGGATGAGTTACAGTGTATTTTCATAGGTGTATGTAAACGCTTATGTTTCACCCTATATGTATTATAACCATTTCATATATATATATATATATATATATATATATATATAATATATATATATATATATATAGAGAGAGAGAGAGAGAGAGAGAGAGTTGGACTACAAACTAAATGTTTATTTTGGGGCCAACTCTAAACAGTTCAAATCTTATGCTCTGACATCCAAATGCAAGATCCACTCCGCTGAAGTTGATTTACATTATTTGAAGTCTTTAAAAATAAAAAATCATGTAATTTGAATACTTTTTGCTTGTTCATCAAGTGGCCGCAAAATGAACGGTCGAAAGTAGTGAGTTGTCTAGTTTAACAGTGTATAATATTTAAAATCTAACAAAAATTGGTTTGTAAGGGTTTCTAAGTGTTTAGATCATGAAATGGTCCGATCGAGAATTTGTTTGTCTAAAGACAGTAAATTTAAGCAAAAAGCTATTTTCAGCCGTCTATTTTGTGCCCACTTGATAGGTAAGCGAAAAGTATTCAAATAACATGGTTTTTGATTTTTTAGAGACTTCAAATAATATAGATTAACTTCAACGGGGTGGATCTTGCATCTGGATACCAGAGCATGAGATTTGAAACGTTTAGAGTTGGACCAAAAAATAAACGCTTATTTTGTAGTCCAACTCATATATATATATATATATATATATATATATATATATATATATATATATATATATATATATCAGAAATATGTATATCAGCCGACAGCTGAGAGTCTCTCAGCCTGCGGTGACGTGGCACAATATTTGCCACACCAATAAGTTGCGGCCCGCTTATTGGTATAAGTTAAATTACTAAATGCCCATCGGTAAAAAGTACTTGTCTCGCAATTATTTATTATTATTTTTCTCTATTTCTTTTACCGCTCGTTGTCAGATTTAGGGTTTCCTTTTCCTGCCATAAAGTTTTTTTTCTTCTGAAAATAGCTATTTCTGGATCAGGTTTTTCTCCTTTTTTATTTTAATGTCGACGTCAGAGCAGTCCACTTCCCTTGCCAATTTGGTCGCTGTCGTAAGCGATCTCTATCTCCTGATCTAAATATGAACCATATATCATCTGGTTCAACTTTCTCTCAGAATATTGAAAGTATTGAAGGGTTGAAATCTTTGCATGCTGATCAAGAGATTTTTATTTATCAATTTTTTTTGCAGTTTCTTAAATGTAGAAGATTTTGTGTAGCGTACCTATTTAATAGTTTTGTTATATTTTTTCATAAATAATTTTAAAGTTTTGTTAAATTCGATCTCAGTCGCACCTATTTAAGATAATACACTAAAATTAATGAACTGCGATCACTAATTTAATAACACTAAATTTTAAGAACTGCGAGCACGGTCGTAGTTTGTATAAAAAACATTTTTCTAGTTGTCAAAGCTAGCTTTATAACTGCGACCTTAGTCGCAGTTCTATTTTTTATAGTTCTGACACGTGTCCATGTCAATTATTTCTATCTTATACACTAAATTTTAAGAACTGCGATTTAAGGTCGCAGTATATAATAATGAGAGAGTTTCACAATTATTATTCACGTTTTTTAAAAACCTGGCCATACGGAAAACTGTGACTCTGATCGCAGTCTTTTATTCAAAAGTTACAGATTTCTTTACATCTGTGACCTTGGCCGCAGTTTTAGTTATTAGAGTTTAGTCGTGTGATTTTCAATTATTTGTTTTTATTTAGCTCAGCAATTTGTTTTGTAGGATCTGAATTCACATGGAGAAATGTCTGAAAGCTCAAATCTATTTTTAGGGAAGCAGTTTTTCACGGATGATGAAGCATACAATTTCTACAATTTTTATGCAAGGAACAGAGGTTTTAGCGTGAGAGAAATGTCCTCCTTGGTCACATCTAATTCAGTCCTCCTTCTTTTCTTGACCAGAAAATCATCTAAAGATTCTTCAATGGATACTTTTGTGATCTTCTTTATATTAGGAAAATAATGTTTTATAACCCCTTGTCCTTCATTGTACATGTCTTATTCATAATAAAGTCCGACCCATTGATAGGTAGACCAAAAGTAAGGGCAACATCCTCCACTGTTAACTCAATTTGTTTGCCCCCAATTATAAAGGTCCTTGTATCCTTATCATACTGGTCTACAATTTTCAGCACACTAATGTTTGATTTTAGACCTTTTTCAGTACCAAACTCCTCATTGTAGAAGGCCATGAAGATTGGGCCAAACGGGGTCTCCTTCATCGCATCTACAAAATTAACCTGAATGTGTTTTTTGAATTTTCTAATGAACTCGCACATAGGCTTTAGGCTCGATCTCATAGGACGAGCCTTCAGTTCTTGTTTACCTATAGATGTAGAAACATTAAAAACATTAGTATAAAATATCAGGTCGCAGTACCTTTATATAAAATTTGAAAAGAAAAAAGACTGCGACTTTGGTCGCAACAGTCCTTAATAAAGTATAAACTACTACGACCAAGGTCGCACTCATATATTACACTGCGACCGTGGTCGCAATTTTCTAATTAAACCAAATACTTAACCAGTGAGATCCTTTGTTTCCTCATTCAGCGCCCAGGGTCGCAGTTTGATATATCAGTGTCCAATTAATCTAATTTAGTAGAATATGATACACTGCGACCAAGATCGCACTACAAATTTGTAATTAACTTAAATAATTTGTCATGACGGTGCCTTTGTATCATCATACTGCGACCAAGGTTGCAATATTCAATCAGGCTAACTTAGTCAACAGACTGCGACCATACCCCCAAAAGGAGAAAACGAACGGCAACACTGCGACATCAGTCGCAGAGTTTAAGTAAAAAAAACTTTTAAAAAAAACGGATGTGAATAATTTTTAAAACAAATAATTTTTAAAAGTCTGCGACCAAGGTCGCATAAACGTAAGACGCTAATGATTCTGACTGCGACCCAAGTCGACATAAAAGGGAGTGAAATAAAAGATTTTGACCTAGGTCGCTGTGTTAAAAAATTTAAAACTTTAAAAAATAAAACTCTAAAATAAAACTCTTTTTATCTTAAACTTTAAACTTGATTTAAAGTTTCAGTGTAAAAAAAACAGTTTTAAACCGCATAAATATACTTATTTTTATGATTACCTCTTTAAATCATAAAAAGCGAATCTTTCTCTCTTACTTGCGATCATGGTCGCAAGTTTTAAAAAAAAATATTTAATTTCTTTTTTTAAAAACCAAGAATCTTGAAAATTTTAAAAAAAAAAAATTTTTTTTGTAAAAAAAGTTCATCAGACACTTTTAATTTAAGTTAAGTTAAAATAGGAATATTTCTGAAAAAAAGTAAAAAGGGAATCAAAACTGAAAAAAAAATAACTATTAAATTTTACAAACCCTAAAAAAATTCTGGGTTTCCCCATTACCTTTTTCCGCGGATGATTTCTTTGACGCTATCTTTAGCAGAGATTTTTTTTAAAAAAATTTATTTCCACACGAAAATGATCGGAAATTTTGGGAAAGAATTGATTAACTGTTAATTTCAGATATGTAAATTTTTTTGAATGGAAAGGTTTTACATACAGTAAGATGTTGTGAGGGGGTTTTTTCGTCAAAGCGATTATTGTAGTGACTGATACTAACTCGGGCGGGAATTTTTTGGTTTTTGTCCGCCAAAATTAATGTTAAATTCGTGGCATTATGTTGCCACGTCCCGCCGGCTGAGAAACTCTCTCAGCTGTCAGCTGAAGTACAGTAACCCTATATATATATATATATATATATATATATATATATATATATATATATATATATATATATATATATATATATATAGAGAGAGAGAGAGACTTGTGTCCTTCCAAAAGGATTCGAGCCCGGATCCTTCCCACTCAAATTCAACCCTCCGACATTCGAATACATGATCCACTCCGTTGAAGTTGATCTATATTATTTCAAGTATTTATAAACCAAAAATCAAGTGTTTATAATACTTTTTGCCCATCTATCAAGCAACGCAAAATGGACGGGCGAAAGTAGTGAGTTGGTTAGATCTATGTCTTTAGACATACAAATTCTTAATCCGACCATTTCATTATGATCTAAACATTTAAAAACCCCTACAAACTAATTTTTGTTAGGTTTCAAATGATCTACACCGTTAAACTAACCAACTCACTATTTAGGCCGTCCATTTTTTCCCTACTTGATGGATGGGCAAAAAGTATTCAAAACACTTTTGATTTATAGATACTTGAAACAATATAGGTCAACTTTAACGGAGTGGATCTTATATTCGAATGTCGGAGGGTTGAATTTGAGTGGGAAGGATCCGGGCTCGAATCCTTTTGGAAGGACACAAGTCTATCTCTCTCTCTCTCTCTCTCTATATATATATATATATATATATATATATATATATATATATATATATAAGTTCTGGAAGGATTCGAGCCCGAATCCTTCACAATCAAATACCAACACCCGACATTCAAATACAAGATCCACTCCTATGAAGTTGATCTATATTATTTAAAGTAACTAAGAATAAAAAAATCAAGTGTTTTGAATGCTTTTTGCCAATCCATCAAGCTATGCAAAAAGGACGACTGGAAATAGTGAGTCGGTTAGATATGTCTTTAGACATACAAATTCTCGGTCCGGTCATTTGATCATGTCTAAACATTAAAAACTCATACAAATCATTTTTTGTTAGGTTTCAAATGTTCTACAACATTAAACTAACCAGCTCAGTATTTAGGACGTCCGTTTTTCTCTTACTTGATGCATGGGCAAAAAGTTTTTAAAATATTTGATTTTTGATTTATAGATAATTGAAATAATATAAATCAACTTCAACGGAATGGATTTTGTATACGGATTATGTATGGTTGTATTTGAGTGGGAAGGATTCAGGATCTTTTCCTTCCGGAACTACACAAGTCTCTCTCTCTCGCTCAATATATATGTGTGTGTGCGCGCGCGCGCGCGGTGGGTGCATGCATGTCCGTGCATGTGAACTATCATGTACTCATGCTTATGCAGATTATTTAGAACAAGGTGACTTCTTGCAATGTTGAGATGTCAATCAACAATACACGAAACCATCATTATCACAATCATTCAAGCTCTTTCCATCAAAATGATGTTGGCCAGCAAACTTGGCTATTATTTTTCACTAGCTGTCAACTTATTGTCAACCCTCTAGGTGGAGGTCTCAAACACCTGGATTAATATCGTGAAGGGAAGTTGGCAAGCTGTGTTGCATGGACACGACAAGTCTAACATGGACACGACACACCAACATGTGGTAAACTTTTAAAAATACACATGACATGTGTGTCTGAACAAACACACGTTCACATACATATCGAACACGGCACAACTTCATGTTTGGAGTGTCCGTGCTACATAGTTGGCAAGTAATTTGGCCTACCTTTTTTATCATGTAAGTTTAACTCATGCAACTACGCAGCAGCCCACTAAATTTACTTAGGCCAGGAAAGAATATTGAGAAGAGGAAAGATGATCTTTAATGCCGGGAAACTGTGTCCATTTACAATGTAGCATAAGCCAACGGGCCAAGTGAGTCACATCTCAAATAAAGACAAAATACAACATCGAATTCTTCAGTTGTGTATTGAAGTGTGATGATTACATCTTACAATTTCATGGTATGTCAAACCCAAGCTGCTGTAATGCTTGACTGCCTGAAACTTTTCTGCAGCAAGATGCAGTAGGAGACCGTTGTAACACTAAAGTTCTTGCACTTAAGGAACATGCAGCTTGACATTTGATGAGCTAGTTCTAGTGTAGAAATAGGTTGGTTCTCAGCTGAGATTGAATTTAGAGCATTTTGTGTGTGTGTGTGTGTGTGTGTGTGTGTGTGTGTGTGTTTTTTTTTTTTTTTTTTTGGGCGGGAGGGGGAGGGGGGGGGGATGCATTCACGTACACATACGTTAACATGTAAGTTTGATTCCAATAGACGACAAAACAATGTTTACTTGGTTATATCTTCTCCCCAGTTAGAGAAACACGGAATGAACCGTGAGTTGTAGCCATTCCTATTGATATCACGTCATGTAGTAAATACAATGTGCCATTGGCATTTTATATATTTTTGATAATTCTTCAGTCACTAAAAGGTTATTGTTCAGAGTCTTTGGGTTCACTTAAATTTTGAATCTCTGACATCCTAAACTCCTGCTTATATAGAAATCCCAATTAAAACTAGCCAACCAATACAATGCGCCATTGGCATTTTATTTATTTTCTTCCAGTGATAATTCTTCAGTCAATAAAAGGTTTATTGTTCAGAGTCTTTTGGTTCACCCACATTTGAATTTCTGACATCCTAAATTCCTACTTATATAGAAATCCCAATTGAAACCAGCCAACCAATACAATCTAAAACTACTCCATAAAATTAAAACAGATTTAGATCTCTCCTTATCCCCTAAAAGGATCCAAATTAAATCTTCTAAAACTAATCTAAATCTCCTAGCTGTTGGGTTACTAAGCCTAAAATCCCACCATTGATCAGCCCTAAGATATGGATGTCTGTATATTCTAGGTTTTGGCTGCGTGCTTCTTTTTGTTTTGGAATAAGTTTCAGCCTCCTGCCTTTCAAACTTCTCTCTTATTAGAGGACATGTCAGTGAAGTTTGCTTATTTCAGGTTTTTCATACAATTTTAGACTTTTCTAGGTAGTGAGGCTTCCAATGGACTGTTGAGGATTTCTATAGAATTGGTACTTCCAAAACTAGCCTGCTGAGTTACTTGTACAAATACTAGATAGATGATATTAATTCTGCCATTAAGAGAGAACATGATTTCTCCCCTTGTATTGGTGTTCAGTATTAGCAGATTGCATTTTTCTTATATTTATTGGGAGTTTGATTTTGCTTCTCAAATTGTTTTAGGTCTGGAGAGTTGCTGCTGCCCCGGAGAATGACAAATATCAATACACCTATTTCGCACACAAAATTAACAGCTTTGATACGGCTCCCAAGAAGCTACTATCATCAGATGCCCGATTGCGGCCTGATAGATATGCTCTTGAGAAAGGTGACATGGCGAAATCTGGTGCTGAAAAGAGCAGGTTAGTTTACATGGGTCTGCATTTTGTTGTTTTGTGTTGGCCTACAATAATCTTACTAGAGATTGGAGATGATTAAGACCCGAGTTTACTTATTTGTGGTTGATACCATATAAAACATAATGCACCTCCATGGGCAACTCGCAAACTTGAAGGTTGAACACTTTCAGATGGTTGAAAGCTAATGGGTGTTATATTGTATTAAATCTTCCAGTTTTGTAATTCTCCGACCTTTCTGTGGTTTGTTATCAGGTTGGAGGAGTTGCAGAGAGCGGAGAAAAGAACCAGAGAGGCCAAGGGTCAGAAATTCACCCCAAGATGGTTCAACATGACCGAGGAAATTGTTCCCACACCTTGGGACAATCTTGAGGTCTATGAGTACAATGGCAAATACACCAAGCACAGGGCTACTCTCGAAAGCTCAGATTCCAACATGGAGGTTGACAATACATCCATCGAGTTCAACCCGTGGCAGCACGGTAATGTCTCAAGCTGAATGAGATATTTGGTTTGTAGGCCATCTTCCCTTTCCTCCCCCTTCATTTGGTGGCTTATTTTTGTATCACTGGTGTGGTCAGCAGATTTTTCTTTGTATTATCCCTTTTTTGCGGGTTTGTGTAAAATTTAATCAGTTTTATATGTATTAAATCTATTAAACTTTCTTAGCGTTGCAAGATTTGCTTTGCTTGCATCATTTGTTGCAATTCCTTGCAAATTGGAATTGTGGTTTCAAACTCTATATAGCAAATGAAGTTTTGATCATGTCTATAAAGAATGTTTTCTGGGTCATGGCCAGGCCAATAGATGGCCTGTGGGGTTTGACCAAGAGGCAGAATTTCTAAGGGACTCTGTGCCCAGCCTTGTTGAGGTTGTGAGAGAGAGAGAGAGAGAGAGAGAGAGAGAGAGAGAGAGAGCATGCTGTTAACCGGCAGACAGCAGCTCCTTTTTCTTTCATGATGGATGGATGTAATAGATGGGTTGGTTTTTTGGTCCACCAACCAATCTTTTTGAATGCAGGTCTGATTAGCTCTGATATCTCCTTGTCTCTTGGGATCTCTCTCTCTCTCTCTCTCTCTCTCTCTCTCACACATACTGGAATGGTGGCAAAGAAGTACAGTGGGATGTCCAGGGTTGCCCCCTCATTTGCTTTATCCCTCATTTAGACAAACGCTACTAGTAAGCAGACATTTAGGAATTCAAAAACTCCCATCTTATCATTGAGTCAGACCTCAGTAACTTCTTGTTGTTTGTCCGTAAAATCAATGGTTAGGTTAGTAAACTTTCAAGAATTCCGATAGTCGGTACGGTGCTTGTTCGCAAGCAACCTTGCGAGAACTCGGAATGTTTCATCGCAAAGCTTTTCACACCCTACGCTAATGGTATCTGGCTTAGCTAGTGACGATTTGGCACGATGCTAGCCTACAAAGTCAAGGAGAAGTATCAGCTTCCACTCCTCTAGCGCCTGGTCCTGTCCTAGGAGTCTTTGTGGTATAACAATTTAACTAAAGACAAATTTTTGAATTAATTAATTTTAAAATAATTAGAAAAATAAACCCCTCATCAAAATAATTGTTAAAATCGACCCTCCTCTTCCACGTTAGTGCCACATCGGCCAACGGTCGACTGTGGACGCCAGCGTGGCAGGGGAAGATGGCTCACAGGAGTCCGGCCTTGGTAAGGCCAGACTTCAGATTTTGGTATTTAAAAAGTCCGGTCGTGACAAGGTCAGACTTTTTTTAATGCATTAACAAAAGTCCGGCCTTACCAAGACCGGAATTCCATCACTTAACCAAAAATATCAAATTTGGCATGTGATCAAGATTCTGTTGAGAATGCGTTTACCAAATTTTTGACTGCCGGACTTTTAACAACACAGAACTGAAAGTCTGGCCTTGACAAGGCCAGACTAGTTTTTCATTAGAAAAAAAAGTCTGGCTTTGTCAATATCGGACTCTTTTAGTCCGGACTCTTTTTTTCCTCAGATAAATAGTTGGCATAGGTAAGACCGAATTTCTGTGAAACAACAGCACGTCGCCACGTTGGCTTCACAATGGACCGTTGGCCGACGTGGCGCCAACTTGACAGAGGCAGGTATGTTTTTATAATTATTTTTAATGGGAGTTTATTTTATAATTATTTTTAAAATAAAAATTAATTCAAAATTTTGCCCTTCAACTGAATTACCAACCTTTATTGTAAGACTTTTGATAGACCCATACACATACCATGTTGAAAATCCAACCACAATCCCCACAGTCACAATCAAAGTCGTTGGCTGCCTGTTTGCCTCTAATACTCAAAAATTAACTATCCCAACAAACTAACTCTTGACCACCTAACTTTTGTTGCTTCATTCCAAATGAAGTAATGAAAGCTCTCAAGAGTTGGTGGCTGAGGAGAGGAGCCACAACTATGCAAATTGCGTGGGTCTGTGATCTCAGCTAATTAGGATTGCAGGCAACTAACCAAGCTGTTACCTGCAATTTCCAAGCCTTAAGCATAATTGATTATAATAAATTATGGTTGTAAACTTGTTGACATTAGATTGGAAAGATCACCATGCTCATGTTAAGTTTTATTATAAAATTATAATTAATCTGTAGCCAGTGCTGTCTACAGCTATCACTATGAGAATAATACTAATATTAGCTTGTGAAACAAGGTTCCTTAACTTAGGTTTGGAACTAAGTTTGTCACGTCTACGAGAGTAATGCAAGTGACATGACACAGATGCCAGCAAAATACCAATATTATTCTCATGAAGTCCATCTAACTTTATAGTACACAGAATAATGAAAAGAAGAAGAATAAAAATGTAATAAAAAGATGAAAGTAAAAGGGGAAAAAAGGCTGTGGCACGTGCGAAGATTAGAAGGGGTTGAGGGGAGAGCACTGGCAGCAAGGCCGGGCGGCTCCGTCGCGCGTGCCGAGTGTCAAGCGAGACGACACATCTAACTCCGTCTCCATCGCCTCTTGGCCCTTGCATTGTATCGTAGCTCCCTTCACGATAACTCGCTCGCTGGCCACACGCGCCTCTCTCGAGTCTTATCTCTCCCGCGAGGCTAACGCCGTCAGATTCTGCGGCCGCATGTTACGGTTTGTCACCGAGAATGACCCACTGACGCCGTCAACTCTGATTACCAGAAAGGGACACCTCATTCCATGCTGCTGCCATCACGTAGATAACACTGCCCAAAAAAGCAGCCAATCGGATCGCGGGCCTTTCCACCTTGGCACCCACACTTTTCACACGTGGCAGATTCTGCAACCTTTTCGGAGGTAGAAATAAAAAAGAAAAGAAATGCCAAACTTCACTGAAACCCTTCAACTTTAGGGGTATGGCACTCTCCCAGAGGACAATGTAAGCAAGATAAGCAAGATTCTAATATTGCAAAGAGGTTTTATCTTTAACAATTTTATACGTGGCACTAGACAAGGAAAACAGATGTCTGTAAAATTTGCAGTTTTTATAATGTTTCACTAGGCTCTTCCTCATAAAACATGTTGTGCTGTATATTTTCTTCAAGATCCGAAGAAAGAGATACAAAATCGAAACAATATAATAAAATATGTAGTCACTACAGCCGAGCTAAAATGTTTCATGCGTCCACTCACACAAGTCACCACCTTAGTTACATAAATAATCATGTAATTTGGGTGTTTAAAAGCGTGTAAAACTGAAAACATTCTGAAAAAAAAAATGCGCAATGTTACGTCCCATAGTTAAATCTTATAGAAAGCAAGGGCGTTTTTACAATATACACACACTATCCAACTATCCATACTCAGAAAAATACAAGCCGCACTCCAGTGGTCCCCACCCAAATATATTAGTTTATATTAAATTAAAGGCTTATTTTCTTAATACCCTCTCAACTTATACGGTTTTCTCAGAACACTCCCTCGACTTATGAAATTTCATTATACCCCTTGCACTATTCTTAAAATTCCCACAAAATCCCTTCCGTTAAGCAACTGTTATAATGTTAGTCATGTGGCTTGCACGTGATATTTTTATGACCAAAATACCCTTGACTGAACACGAGTATAGCTCGTGATTTTATGTTTTTTAAGTTAAAAATCTTCAATTCTTCTTTCTTTTTGTTCTTCTTCTTCATCTAGGGTTAGGATCAACCACATTCTCCTTTCTTCTTTCCTCCTCTCGGTCTCGCGTCTCCTGTTGCTATGTATTTCTCAAGGACGAGCATTGGTATAAAGTGTTATTACGGTTCTCGTGCTTCGATTGGCCGGTCGATAACATCTTCAAATCCTGATAGGCGATTCTTTGATTGTCGCAATTGGAAAACTAATGATTGTGGGTATTTCAACTGAATGGGGCCAAGAGGAGATGAAGTCACAAGCTCACAATTTACGGAGTGGAGACATAGGGCCTGTTTGGTTAAGGGTGGAAGTGAGGAAGTGAAGAAGTGAGGAAGTAGCAATAGTTCCCTTTGCAACTTGAGAATTGGTTAGTAAGTTTTCCGGTATTTGGATGTTGTTAGGAAGTATGGTTTGAAAAATGTTATGTCTTTTCCGGTGTTTGGATGATAATGTGAAAGTGGTAGTGGAAAAGTTGATCACAAAGTTGACCGTAAAATAATATTAAAATAAAAATTAATTAAGAAAAATAAAATATGAACTGTAATTAGGATGCAAGTGAGATTTGCATGATCAAAAAATTAACTGTTTTGTGCTACAACTTATTACAAATGAGATTTACATGACAACAAAATTAACTGTAGCACTCTAAAAGTGAGGAAATGGTTGTGTAAAAGAGAAAAGAGAAAAGGAAAAGGGGTTTTCTTATTTTTCTTTTCCGGTGTTTGGATAGATAGGGAACTGAGCAATTATACTTTCCTATTTCCTTACTTCCGCTCACTTCCTTGCAACCAAACACCCCAAAGGGAAGAAGTAAGTGGAGAGCTGACAATGAATATACAAGACTCCCCAATTGATGTACCGCAAAATAATATCATGGAGATAAACACAGATATTTTGCATCTGAAGTAAAAAATAAAGAGTTTTATTATGGAAATGAGGAGAACTACAATGTGTCTCGCTATTATTTGTGTAATCACGAAGGTTTTTGTGAGTTTTTTCTTAGTAGGCTCTGAATTTTGTTGAAATAATGACCAAAAAATCGTGATATTGTAATAATAAAAATGTTCTTAATTAAAAATCTTTGCCTTCTAATGTGTTTCAATTTTTATGAGTTGATGTTTCAATTTTCACTGTGAGATTTTGATTTTTTCCGTAAGTGTATATTCTCACACATTTTGCATAAGCAAAATGATTTCAAACCAGTATAATCGAGAGTTTCAATACATAAAAAACTCATTTGAATTTTCAAAATAGTCTTAAAAAAAACCTCAACTTTCATAACGTTATCAGAATACCCTCTTATACTCATTTTGCATGAGCTTGTTGTGTGAAGCTCTGTCACAGTTATGTTCTCTCTGAAGACTCTTCAAAATATATTTAGTTTTATCTCTATTCCATGATGCAGAGGCATTGCAAGGACAACCATCCAGTTTACAAACTTTTAGTATTTTGTCACTTTCATTTTTAGAAAATTTGAGGTCATATCCATTCTCATATCCATGATGTCTAATGAACGCTTTAAATTGTATTGGGTCCTCAAATTTCATCTCAGCTTCGGGCTTAGGGTGTTTGAGATGTAAAAATTCATTGAAAGTGAGATGCTTTGGAAAAGTAGTGACCTCTTGCTCATCTTCAAAATTGACAAGAGTGTGGAGTGATTGACTAATGGAGTAGATTGTCTCAATAACACTTTCTACATTACATTCATCCCCATCAGTCACATACTCCTTATTTCTGGGTCTCCAAGTAGGATTATTTTTAGAATTAATCATATGCTCCCTTCCATCATGTTCTTCTTCACTAGTTGTTCCTTGTCCATCTGTAGTAGCTATTATTGCCCCTTGATCCTTTACATTAGCTGCTGCTGCCCCTTGATCCTCTACATTATCTGTTGTTCTCCTCGATCCCCTGCATTACCTGTTGTTCTCCTTCAACCTCTACACTAGTTGTTGTTACCCATTAAACCCCTGCACCTGCTGCGGCCTCTTGAGTATCACAAAGCACACTTTGATGTAGTAGTCTCATATGCATCACTCCCATTCACAGTTAACACCACTTCATATTCATTATCATCAGAATCATTGTCAAAATCATCAGGCATGTAGTCACTATTATTGTCATTATTTCTAAAAATAATTTTCTTCCCTCTCTTATCAAATATAACATCTTCAGTGTCAAGCAAATCATCAAACTGATTATCATAATCTGAATCTATTTCCTCACTAGATTCATCTGTGTCAACTTCTTTTGAAGGCTGTTGAAACTTCTTTGTTTGCTTCGTTGGCCCATTGTCATCTTCTACTATCTCACCTTCCATCACCACTTCATCTTCTGCCACATGCTCCACATTATGTTTTATCTGCAACATTTGATGCTCACTAATAGTTGGATGCTCACAGCTCTTGAAAGAGGGAAAGCTCTTTCTGCCTCTTAGAATGTCAGCTTTGCAATAGTCTGGTACAAGTGCCCTGATCCCTGTCCCAACTTGCAAGTATTCAATGTGCTATGCAACATTTTGATTTTCCTCAAGATATTTCATGCCCCTCAAGTGCAGCAATATCACAGTTTATGACTACCAAATCACTGTCCAAATCTCTTTCTGGCAGCTTATAATAGATTATAAAGTCTTCTACAACAATTGCTTAAGATGATATCATATTTCAAACCAAGACCACTAATTTGTGTCAAAATCTTTTATTATATTGACTTTACCATCCATATACTTTTACTTCCTCCTTACTATCTTAAAATACCACCATAGTGTATTTCAATAAATATCTTGAAACATGTCACATAACAAGCATATATATATATAAACGACTCTTAATTAAGAGCAAAAAATAGACATACACTCAAGTCCAATTTTCAACAAAAATTCAAGAAAAATGCTTCAAATATTGCAAATTACTCAGAATTCAAATGACTACTAAATTATACATCTTGTTCTAATCTTCATGATTAAACAAAGCTTATTACATATCTTTTTATTACTCAAACCCTATTGATCAAACCCCACATTGGAGACAATAAACTAATTGTTCTCATGCATCTTTACCCCTACCTCAATTGACAAAAATTTCTAATTTAGACTAATTAATTAACTAATCATAAACTAATTATTAAAGTAATCTACTAATTATTCATTAAAGTATATTGTCATACTAAAAAATTCTGCAGCCTCAATGAAACCTCACATGCTCTGTACAACACAATCCACAGAATAGAGAGGATCTCCCCTTTTCACGTGTCCCCACAAAAAATTTCAAATTCAAACAAAGAGGAAATGTTTAAAAAAAAAAAAAAAAAAACTGAAAACGAGGACAAAAAAAGTGACCTATTTAGCTTTCAACTCCTTCATTTTGAGTAGTCATCCTCTAGTTCACTCTCCTTCACTCTTTGTAAAAAGAATCAGACTAAATGTTACAAACCCTAAATCTATCATTTTATAGCACAATGTGTCTCGCGAGTTACCTCTGTTCTCCAAAGGTCTACTGTGTTTTTCACGACACAAGCCCTCAATGATCGCCTTTCACGATTGCCGTCGGCACTCGATTCGAACCAATTTTAGTCGATCTTTGATTTTTTGGGGGAAAAGCTCTACAGGCCGGGAGAGTGGGTGAGTTGGGGGTCGAGATAAAAAGAACCCATATTTTAATTTCTTCTGGTGATGGGAGGGGCAGTGATGTAACTTTAGTCACGGCGTTAATGACGTTTTAGGATAAAATGAGAAATATATAGTTCAGAGGGGTATAGTGGAATTTCACATGTTGAGAGGGTCTTTTGATAAAACTGGAAAGTTGAAGGGTTATTAAGAAAATAAGTCTAAATTAAAACGTGTGCAAAGATTTAAAAAGTTTTATTATTAAATCTCCCATCTGAATCTGTTTTCAAACATTATCCCGAATATTCTTGTCCGCAAAAACTTTCCCCCATTAATTACTATAATTAAGAAAAAAAATCTTATCCACTAATTCCCCTACTTCTCCTCCTCTCTCGCCATCTTAATCTTAATCACCCTTAAACCCACACCCTCTCGCCTTTCATCAACTCCTACACTAATTACTTGGCTAATATTTTTTAACGGCACAAAAATTAAAATTAATTAACTTTTTAATTTTAATCGCAAACCGCGATCGCCATCACGTCTCTATAACCGAAAGAGATGTCCATTTCAAAAAACTGAGGCAGGCAGGCCGTACGATCTGCGGACTAGACACGTGTCGAGATCTGGGGGGCTGGGATCTCTGGACGGTAGGAAACGGTCTTTGGTGGTTTGGTGACCGGGTGCAGGCCGGAGACGTGTGGGGTTTTACCGGCTGGGCCGGTGGCGGGGTCAAATGGTATAATAGCGGGGGTTTAAGCGAAAAGGGGTGGTTCAGGGTTTTGGCGATCTCAGAACAGAGAAATTGAGAGAAAGGAGAGGAGAGAAAATAAAATCAAAATCAAAAATCAAAAGTAAAAAAATAGAGGTTCTTTTTTGGGAAATTTGTAGAAATATCTGGATGCGTGTATGTGGAGAATTCCGTTTTCCGATCGCGGTCAGGAGATCGATTCGGTGAGATTCCCGGGGTTTTGTGTGTCGGAATTGGTCGGAGGGCGGATTTTCCATCGGCTTGAATTTCGACGAATCTGATGTGGTGTTGCTCCCAAATTGTTGGTTTGGAGGTGAGTGCATCGAATTCTGCGTCTTTTTTTCGGTTTTGAGCGCCAAATTCTGAGCTTGTTTTGTTTTTTGGTTGAGGATTTTGTTTGGATCTCGTTTTGTGGTGTTGAATTGGGTTTTGTTTGGATAATTCTGTGATTTGTTGGGTTTTTTTGGCGTCAGAGAAGCAGTTTGGGTCAATTGTTTGGTTGATCAATTGAAAAGCTCTAGCTTTTCTTTGCAGTAAAGATCCGATCTTGTGAATTGAAATCGATGCAATTTCGGGATTTATTTGCCATTGAGTTACGACTTTGGGGTTTAGATCCGGAACTCATGTTCTTAAGCTTTTCGGATCTTACCATGACCCGTTTTGGTCTAGGGTTTTGTTGTTATAAACATTTCATATCAAAAAAAGTTTTAATAAACGATTTGAAATAAAATTTCCTATCAAATATGCAGGAATTTCCGCAAGATGCCTTGAGGAGAAATTCCGTAATCTAGGACTCATTTTCAGACATGAGCTAATCCAAAATTCCTGCAAAGCACTTAAAGGTGAGCTCGATCTATTCACGCTTTTAAGTTGTGAGCTTTTTTATAATCTTATGGTTTTTGCAAGGTTTTGCAAGTACTTTGATATACTCTGTTTATTTGGCTTGTTAAATTTCTGTAGATGCTCTTTATGAATTAGGGACAGTAATTGAATTCCCTTCCTTTTTTGTGGACTCGCACACATGTTGTTGAAATTGGATAGAAATGTTTGTAGTGTAGATTGAAATTTGGATATCGGTTCTCGTTTAGTAGAATTAATCCAAGAGGCTTCCCTTTAGTTGCATTGATTTACCAATTGTGTGAGCTTTGGTCCATCATATTGGAATTGTCTTTCTATTAAGTACCACTGTCGACCTGTTGGCTAATGTTAATTTTTATGGGGTTTCTGTCTTGGATGCAAAATTTCTTCCAAACGTTAAACCCATTGTGCAATAACAATTTTCACCTCTCCTCCTTTACAGATTCTTTCTGTCGAAATACGTTCTCTTTCAACTACTTATTTTATTGATGGAGCATTTGAAAAGCTGCCACACAGTTCCTAATTATTGGTGAGTTTCTTGTTGTCATGAGTTGCTGAGATATGGTGTTGCAGAGGAGATTGGATTTGGAATCAATGGATACCATGTTCCGCCATCCCAAGTCCCAAAGTCAGCAAAGGTATAATGTATTCCACTGTAACTTGTCATTTGCTTGGTTTTAGCTGTTTGGTTGTTTGAAATCTTCTCAACTCTGAATAATTGGTTTGTAGGGTAAACGTTCTGTTAGGAAGAAAATGGCGGACAGTCGGATGTGCGCATTCGACTTGCTTGCAGCTGTAGCAGGAAAGTTGTTACTAGAAGGAGACAGTTCGTTGACACCAAATAAAATTGGAACTCCAGATGCTCATACTGGAAAGGATACTATAAAAAAGGAACAACTTAATGATGAGAAGCCAATCGAAGATGAAGCTTGTGATATTGGAAGCTGCAGCAAGAATACATTGGGTCCTGATCTTGTAGCCCAAGGGCAGGCTACTCTTAAGGAATGTTCACAGGTTGTGAAATCAGCACTTTCAGGACCCACCCATGTTATTTTAAAATGTGACACATCTAATAAACAGGCTTGCACAGAGAAAAAGTTTCCTTGTATTGATAAGTTACATGAAGATAAAACTAAGGATGGAACTTTAGTTGATTGGAATGCCTCAAACCCGTGTGGTTTGGAGGATAAAGTGGATGTGGATGCTAAACCGCATGCTTTGGCAAGCTCAGACAGCAGTGTCAAGGTGCCTCGTTGCGGTGATCACATTCTTTGTAATAGTTTCTCTCCCAAATGTCGTGATGAGAAGCTTCTTGTAGATAGAGACGATGACGAAAACTCTTCTGGGTGCACTAATCCCAGAATTACAACCAATAAGGCCTTGAGGCATCAAGGAATAATAGGACACCGTAAGATAAGAAAGCAGTTGGCAACCAAGTTCTGGAAAGCGGCTACAACAATGGCAAAGGATAGAGAACTTTCTAACACTGGTACGCTATTGTAACATGATTTTAAATGTTCTGAGCTCACTACGGTGATGATTTGTTTCTAATTATTGGCTATTGTTTCCACATGTATGTACGGCTTCTTGTTAACTAGAGGTTTGTTCTTCTCATTTTCCTATCAGATGTCGAAATGAAGCCATCTTTCCACAACAGGAAGATTTGTTACACACGACAAAGGACTCAAAGGAGTTCATTTAAGAGGAGAAAGATTTTCCAGCACCACTCACTATCAACCTCTACTGGAGGAATTAATATGGAAGGTACTTCAATGAGTTAATTTGAAAGGACATCAAATTAGTTGATTCTTTTGCAGCTTTGCATGGACATGTTCTGCTAGGCTCTTCATGCTTTTCCGTCCTCCTCAGCTGTCATGAATGGCCTTAGTCCTAAGCCGATCAATTCTCCTTTTTGCAGACAGCAGGGTATCAGCGTCGTCCATTAATGGTCAATTAACATCATATGGATTGGAAGATTTCCATGGTACATAGTATTTTCTGTAACACATGCTATAGACTGTTTTAGGACACATTTCTATTCTATCTTTGATCTTGACATGATGAGATTCTAAGAAACGGGTTCTTTTCTGTGCAGTGAAACTTACAATCAAGTCTTTTAAAGTGCCAGAGCTATTTATTGAGATTCCTGAAACTTCAACTGTTGGATCACTAAAGGTATCAGTCTTCCCGGTTAGTTATTTTTTGTAAATTTGACAGAAAGTGATAGGAATGTATTGAGAATATAAAGAAGAAATGTTGTTTCCTTCCATATGTTGTACAGTCGGAACAATGGGCAATTAAAAAACATGTTCAGAAAACATGTAGCTGAAATGAGAACATTGAGATGGATGACTGGTTTTACATTAAAAGATAGAATAGAAAGGAGCCCATCCACGAGAAGTTAGAGATAGCTTCCATTGAGGACAAAAATGATTAAATGGTCTGGGCATGTGCCACACTAACAAGTGTTCAGTTAAGGGTCATAGTATTGCTTTAATGGAGCAATGAGGCCTGAGTTAGGCCTAGATGGACATGGATAAAGACATTTGAAGAGGATATGATATTGTTAATTTAACTGATTAGATGGCTATTAACAAAAGCTGAATGGAAGAAAATGATTCATGTAGCTGACCCCAAAATTTTGGGATAAAGGCATTATAAAGATTGCTTATAAGCAGTGTCAATCAATAGAGGAGAGATTTAGTGTCCTCTTTTTGCCTTGTGATCTGTCACATGAGACCATTATTCAATTATGGGAAATCCAAGGGTAGAAAGTTTTATTTTGTGGTTATCAAGTTTCAAAGACGGTGAGGATGTATGCAAACTCCTGAATATGTCTATAGGAGAGTACTTGCCCTTCGTTGAAGGTTTGTCATATCCTTGAAGAAAAACATCTTGAAAATGGCTCTTCATGGTCCCTCCTATTTCTTTTCTTTTGTTGATATTCTTGTACTAACATCCAATGGCCATTTGGTTGTAGAGGAGACCAGACTACCCTACTTTTCAAAAAAGTCTCGGTTCCTTTTCTTTTCTACCAGCTAACTTATAAAGTTCTTATGTCTTTTAAAATATCGTCATTAGCGAGAACTTTCAAGATTTCATAGTTGGGCTTTCTGTTGCAGAGGACAGTTTTGGAGGCTGTAACCGCAATACTTGGAGGGGGACTACGCGTAGGTGTCCTCCTCCAAGGGAAGAAGGTTAGAGATGACAATAAAACACTAGTCCAAGCTGGAATTTCTCATGGAGATAAGTTGGATGAGCTGGGTTTTACTTTGGAACCCAATACTAGTCAATCATTGCCAATGCTCACTAGTCCGGAAGAACCCCGTCTTCTTCTTCCTAGTGATTCTGCTGAGCCACTAACTAGGTATTTTTTTCTCTTGAAGAGTCATTTTGTAGCTATATTTTTGTTTTTTTTTTCTCAGTTTATTTGTTAACTCCTGCAATTAGATTGTGCTTTAGATAGATTTTTTGTATGATTCTTCTTATTTTATTAGAATGGTAGGGGGTGTGGTTGTTCTCTTGTTAGGAATGGTTATCTTTTCTGAGTGAGTGTTCAGTTTCTGGTGGTTGTAAATTGCGCCTGCTTATTTTCTTGGATGATGAGATGGGAAAAAAATTCAATAGATAACTTTACTGATTACAGATGAACTAATGTTGTATTCTTCCTGATATGCTTCATATCTTTTTATTTACTGCAGGTTTCCGGTTGTCGTTCCTCCATCAGATAATGGAAAGTCTGATGTCAGCCCAGAATCTCCTCTAAGCCCCACAGGGAACTGTCTGGAGAGTGATCACGATTCTGTCTATTCCACTGCAGATACCTTATCCCTCGAGAAAATGGCAGAAGATGCCCGTCCACTGATTGCCATTCCATCTATGAGTGTTGAGGCACTACCTATGATTCCAGTCCGTAAACCGAGACGCTCTGAAATGGTCCAACGTCGGATTAGGAGACCCTTCTCTGTCTCTGAAGTGGAAGCGCTTGTCCAGGCAGTTGAAAAGCTTGGTACTGGAAGGTCAGTATCGAGCGCTATTAACCAATTCCTTTCACCTGACAAATAAGAAATATGGAGTTCATGGTTTTGAGTCAAGAGAGAATTACTTAGGAGGAATTAACATCCCAATTCAGCATCTTGGGGGTGTGGCATTACCCGCCTTTCTCTCATTCAGATGGTCTCAATATTTCCTTCTTTTTCTACAATAGTCATTTGGATTCTGGTTTTATTCCTTACAGGTGGCGAGATGTCAAAATTCGAGCTTTCGACAATGCAAAACATCGGACTTATGTAGATTTGAAGGTATGAGACATCCAAATTATTTTCTCTGAGGTGCATCCGTCTGTACTTTGGTAGACTTGTTTCCTATATATGTTGTTCATGGTTGTTTGAGATTGCAGCACAATGAAAATGTAACAATTTCCCAAGTTCTTTCTTCTTAGTAGAGATGCTTGTTAACCCCTTAAGAATTTATAGCATTATGCATGCACTGCATGTGCCTGTTTGGAGTTGAGATATGTTGGAATGCCCCTTTTGAGCATTAAGAACTAATCATCTATTACCCTCTTATAAGCCTCCATCTCCAATTACAGCTATTATCTGACTGAACTTCTTTAAGAGCTAAAGTATCATGGAATTATTTTAAATTTCACCCATTTTGTGAGTTTTTGACTTGGCTTCTGAGTGCTCAAGTGATGCATTTATTTTGCAGTACATGATGGTGCCAAAGAGTTCTGTTCATATATGCTAATTATAACTTTGAGGGTTAATTGATAAAATAGAAGATATATTTGCAGGTGCTTATATGAAAGTGATTAATTTGATAGCTGATAATCGAGTAATTGTCATTGGCTCTTTCAAGGAAGTATTTAACTTTTTGTAGGGAAGAAGTGTTATATGTTGTTGTATGCTGTTCACATGCCATGAAATATTTGTTGCATGCAATTTCTTATTTGCATGTCTTGATCATATGGCATTACTTGGAATGGGCATAAAAAAGACATTAGGCCATGTATGGGAATTTAATTGGGACAATTCCCTACATTTATACATAATACAGAATTGAAAGCTTATTGCGACCTTGGCAGCTCTTCTTGTTCTTATTCCAAATATTGTCCCAAACGACCCCATTATCGTTTCAAATAAAGTTGGTTGCACTATTGTAGTAATCACGCCTGTTTCCCCTGCTTTTCTGGACACAGGACAAATGGAAGACGTTGGTGCATACAGCAAGAATATCGCCTCAGCAGAGGAGGGGTGAGCCAGTCCCTCAGGAGCTCCTGGACCGGGTCCTCTTGGCCCATGCCTACTGGTCTCAGCAGCAGGCCAAGCTCCAGAGCAAGTCGCCCCCTGCTGAGGCGTGCCTGTTGATCTAATTTCTCTCTTCCTTCTCCGGGAGGAGGGAAGCATGTAAAAAAAAAAATCGTCAGGGGGTAATAGGACAGTTGGAAAGGTAATAATAAGTGGATTAGTCCAGTACTTTTATTTGTAATATTCTCTCACACGCGAAGAATCTTAAAAGCCAGGGAAGTCTCCTCCTTGTGAATTTCTGAAAAATAGGAGGGCTTTTGTGGCGCTTGTACATGATGTTGGTCCGGTGAAAACAGCGAAGGGAAATAAATCTGCTACTTGCTAACAGCGAAATTTTTTCTGTGCTGGCACTGCCCGAATGCCATCTTAGGTGGGCTTGGTGTTTGCATCCTGATCCTGATTGAAATAATTTCTTCCTCTGATTTGGTTCCAATTCATTCTTTTAGTGAAGCATGCTATATGCAGAATAACTTGAAGAATCCAAAAGAGTTCAAGCATTTGTTTTCTGATTTCGTGATTGTCACTTTACAGATGATTCTTCCTTCTTTTTTTTTTTTTTTTTTGTATTTAAACCACTGATGCATTCTTTTTCCCGTGGACGTTCACTGGATTTCCTGTACAATTATGATATATTTTATGATTACACAAGCTTACAGTGTTATTAATATTTCTTCTAACATGTGTGCAAGTTTCTGCTGCCCCCAGATTGCTTGTTTGCTGTTTTTTTATTGATTGTTCATATCTGCGTGGATCAGATTTGATGTTGTTATAATATGGTTGCATGATTGATATATGCAGAAAGTGATGAATTAATTATTTCCATTGTGTGTTCCATTAGGACCGTGATTAAGATTATGTGTGATATGTTGAACACCACCCAACCCACTCGCCCGCACGTAAGTTTGGTGCAATAGTGTTGGTATCAACTGATATTGTTAGGGTAAAAGGGCTTTGGCCATGTTTGGACAAAATATTATAAGATAAATTGCGCGAAACTCCCCTGCATTATTAAGGGTATTGCACTGAACTCCCATGAACTATGAAAACCAGCATATTGACTCGAACCGGAACACTATTAACTTTTTGTTAAAAGAGAAAGGGACGTGTGTACAGCATGTGACCTCCTCCACTCCTCGTCTTTCTCTTTCTCAAATCCACCACCACCTCCTCCGCCTTCTCAAATCCACTACGGGGCCGTTGTTTCGCGTAAAACTCCGTAATTCGTAAATGACTTACTACCCAGTTACAACTACGGTGTTTGTTTGGACCGTAATTCGTAAAAACTTACGTAAGTCAACTAACACTCACTTCAACCCAGTTACCACTCACTTACAGCCCAGTTACAGTTAATTTTGTGGTCATACAAATTTGTAATATTTTTTTTATATTAATATTTTTAATATTTAACTTTTTAATATTTATTTAATTATTTAATAATTTTATTAGTAAAACTTTTAAAATCATCAAATAGTTAATTTTATGGTCAACTTTTTCACTTACGACTTATACATTACGATAACCAAACACCGTAAAGTACAATACACTTTCCCACTTTACAATTTTATATTACCAACCAAACACCGTAAAATTTACATATATGTTACTCGTTTACAATTGTAAAAGACTTTACCAATTACAACTACGAATTACGGCCAGTTACGACAACCAAACAGACCCTACGATTACCACCAACATCTATCTCTCCCTGGAACCCGCTACCATCATAACCTCCTCTTCCTCCTCCTCCCGCCCCTTCCCCTCTTAAACCCTACCACCATCACATTTGCCACCTCAGTGCACATGATTAGGAGAATTAAGTGCTCAGTGCACATGATTAGCTTAGCTGAAAAAGTTAGAAGTGTTGAGATCCAAGGAGTGAACTGTAAGTTTTCATAGTTCAGAGGGTTCGGTGCAATATTCCTAATAATGCAGGAGTGTTTTGCTCAACTTATGCAATATTATAATTACATATATAAATATATGATTGACATTATTGAGTCATTGTGTGCATGACTCGTGGTTGTTTTTCTAATTTTCATATCTACGTAGAATTTTCTTTTTCTTATATGCTTTCAACACGCTTTCAGCCTACGCATTTTGTTAATATGTCTTTAATGAATAAACTAAAACATAATCTTAGACCTTTTCTAGCCACTCAATGAAATCTCTAGCACCCTAAAAGTCATTAATAGCCACCCTATGAAATCTCTAGCACCCTAAAAGTCATCAATAGCCATTCTATGAATATCATAGCCACCTATGGTGAATTTAGCCACCCTATGATTTTGATGTATGTGTAAGGTGAAGTGTTGAAGAGGTTTAAAAGTTTTGTCTATAAATAGGCATCACAATCCATGAGATTTCAGGAGCATGAAAGTGAGAAGAAAGAGTTGCTAAATATTGTATTGTCCTCTTTTTTTCTCTTGCCATTTATCTTCCTTTCGTTAAGCTCTAGTGAGTTGGGTTTCATTGGGCTTGAGTGAGTGAGATTAGAGTTGTAATCTCTTATATTCTCCCCTTTTGATTAGTGGATTCCTCTTGCTTTCTTCTTCGTAGATGTAGGTCAAATTAACTGAATCACGTTAAATACCACCGGTGTGTTATCTTCTTTGTTTCTATTAGCTTATATTGCTATCTGTCTCTCTTTATACTTGTCATCTCTTGCATTAGAAACCCATTGCTCCAACAAATAGGTACCAGAGCTAGTGTTATTTTCTTGTGAATTTCGAGATGGCTTCGACAAAGTAGAAAGTAGAGAAATTCGACGGGAGAAATAGTTTCAGTTTGTGGAGAGTCAAAATGAGGGCTCTCTTAGTGTAATAAGGCTTGTTGAAAGTCTTATCCGGTAAGCACAAGTTGCCTGAATCCATGTTCAAGGACGAAAAGGAAGAACTCCAGATGAAGGCGCATAGTGTCATACAACTTTGACTAGCCGACGAAGTTTTACCGGAGGTTGCCGATGAAGATACCGCCACCAGTTTTTGGCTCAAATTAGAGAGCTTGTATATGACAAAGTCCCTGACCAACAAGCTCTACTTGAAGCAGCGCCTCTTCGCCCTTCGCATGAAGGAAGGTATGCCAATTAAAGACCACTTAGATGAGCTCAATAAAATTCTCATGGATTTAAAAAATATGATGTTAGAATAGATGAAGAAGATCAAGCTCCCATCTTATTATGCTCATTATTTCATTCCTTTAAAAATTTTGTTAATAGTATGCTCTATTGTAGAGATACACTCTCTTTAAAAGATGTCAAATCAGTCTTACATTTTAAGGAGTTAAGACAAAAGGTGTCAGTTGTAGGAAGTGAGAATCAAGTTGAAGGCTTATTCGTCCGTGGTCGTACAAGAAGGGTAAGAAAATCTCGAGGAAAATCTAGATCTAAATCTAGGTTAAAAAAAAATGTTGAGTGTTACTATTGTCATAAGTTTTGACACTATAAAAAAGATTATTTTAAGCTGAAAGAAAAAAAAGATGTAAGGAGGAAATCTTAAGATGAGTTATCTTCGGTTGTTAATGTTGTAGAAGAAACCTCCACATCACATGAGGTTCTTTCAGTTACCATCTTTGATGCCCGTTCACGAGATGAGTGGGTTCTTGATTCAGGTTGTTCTATCACATATGTCCCACAGGGACTGGTTGTGACCTATCAGCCAATTGATAGTGGTAGTGTCTTAATGGGAAATAACATGCCTTGCAAGACAATTAGTATTGGGTCAATCAAGATTAAGATGCATGACGATATTGTCAGTGAGTAATGTTCAACATGTGCTGGATTTGAAGAAAAATTTAATTTCTTTGGGCACCCCTGACTCCAACGGCTATAAGTTTTCAGCTAAAGGTGGAGTTTTGAGAGTTAGCAAAAGCTCTCTTGTTGTAATGAAGGAAAGAAGGTGAATACCCTTTATATCCTTCAAGATAGCACGATGACAAGTGATGCCGCTGTGTCAATGTCAGAAGATCAGACTTAAATACCACTTGTTTGTGGCATATGCGGTTAGGGCATATGAATGAGAGAGGCCTACATGTGTTGAGTAAGTAAGGTTTGCTTCGTGGCAAGAAAACAGGAAAACTTGACTTTTGTGAACATTGTGTTTTTGGCAAGCAGTACAAAATTTCTTTTGGTACAGGTGTTCACAGGACTAAAGACACCTTAGACTATATCATTCAGATGTCTGGGGTCCCTCTCAGGTTCTATCGAAAGGTGGAGCTAGTTATTTTCTGACTTTATTGATGATTATTCCAGAAAAGTTTGGGTGTATCTCTTCAAGTATAAGAGTGATGTGTTTTTGTTACCTTCAAGCAGTTGAAGGTTATAATCGAAAAGCAAATAGGAAAGAAGGTGAAGCGCCTTAGGGCTGACAATTGAATGGAGTTCTGTTCCATGGAGTTTGATCAATTCTGCAAAAATGAAGGAATTATGTGGCATCGTACAGTTTGGTACACACTACAACAGAACGGAGTTGCAGAAAGGATGAACAGGACACTGTTGAAAAGAGCTTGGTGTATACTCTCTAATGCTGGTTTGTCAAATGCTTTTGGGTCGAGACAGTAAATACAACTTGCTATTTGGTAAATCGGTTTCCCTTTATAGCTATTGATTTTAAGACTCCTGAAGAGGTATGGTCTAGTACCCATGCTAATTACTCTCATTTACGAGTATTTGATTACCCTGCTTATTTTCATGTAAATGATGGTAAGCTTAAACCTAGGGTAAAGAAAGCTATATTTCTTGATTATGCTACTGGGGTGAAGGGATACAGGTTGTGGTGTCCTGATCCTAAGTCACCTAAATTTGTTATTAGTAGGGATATTACTTTGATGAGAATTATATGCTTCTACCGAGAAAGAGTCTGTTGTTGATACTACAGGTTCAGAAGAGGAAGCAAGCAAGCAGGTGAAGCTTGAGAGCAAAGTTACAGAAGGAGTGCAGGAGAGCACTCGCATTGAACCAGTCAATGATGCTCAATGTTCAACTTCGGGTGATGATACACTGCAAGAGCAATGATACAGTATTGCCACCGGGAGATCGAGAAGGCAGATCCGTCCACCTAACCGATACGCCTATGAAGATATGGTCGCTTATGCTCTGAGTGTGGCTGAATCTATTGAGATTCCAGAGCCTTCTACCTACAATGAGGCTATTAGTTCTGATGAAGCTGCAGAATCGACTGTTGCTATGACTGAAGAGATAGAATCTCTTCACAGAATCAAACATGGGAGTTAGTGAAGTCACCTTGGGGACAGAAAATTATTGGCTGCAAGTGAGTCTTTAAGAAGAAAGAAGAATTTCCTGATGCTGAGTCTGTAAGATACAAAGCACGCTTGGTAGTTAAAGGCTACAGTCAGACAGAGGGTGTCGACTTCAGTGAATTATTCTCTTCAATTGTGAAGCACACCTCTATTCGCGTGTTGTTAGCCATGGTTGCTTGGCTCGATCTAGAGCTCGAGCAAACTTGCTGTGAAAACTGTCTTTCTTCATGGCGAGCTTGAAGAGCAAATCTTTATGCATTAACCAAAAGGATTCATTATGAAGGTAAAGAAGACCATGTGTGCAGGTTAAAGAAATCTCTTTATGGTCACCTAGGTAATGATATTTGAGGTTTGATACTTTCATGATTGAGCATGGTTACTCTAGGAGTAAATATGATAGTTGTGTTTATCATCGGAAGCTCAATGATGGTTCTTTTGTATATTTACTTTTATATGTTGATGACATGTTGATTACAGCTAAAGACATGTCTGAAGTTGATAAGTTGAAAGCTCAACTCAAATAAGAGTTTGCAATGAAAGATTTGGAGCAGCGAAAGAGATATTGGAATAGAAATTCACAGAAATAGGCAAAAAGAAAAATTGTTCCTATCTTAGAAGAAATACATCGAAAAAGTGTTGGAGAGATTTGGCGTGCTTGATGCCAAACTGTGAAAACTCCACTTGCTGCTCATTTTTGACTTTCAGCAGATTTATCTCCTCAAACTGATGAAAAGGAGAAGTACATGTCTCATGTTCCCTATGCCAGTATAGTTGGAAGCATTATGTATGCTACGGTGTGCCTCGATCGGACGTTTCACACGCAGTCAGTGTCGTGAGTCGATATATGGACAAGTCAGGAAAAGGCAATTGCAGGCAATGAAATGAATTTTGTGATATTTAAAAGGATTTACTAATATTGGTCTGTGTTTTGACAGGGGAACTAATTCTGATTGCAAAATTGTTGGATATTCAGATTCAGATTTTGCTGGCGATTTGGATAGAAGAAGATCTCTGACAGGTTATGCTTTCACTCTTTCAGGTAATGCTATTAGTTGGAAGGCGAATTTACAGTTGACAGTTTCTTTGTCTACTACGGAGGCGGAGTATATGGCAGTTATAGAGGCAGTGAAAGAAGCTATTTGGTTAAGAGACTTGATTGAAAATCTCGGCTTACACTAATGAGTAACTACGGTGTTTTGTGACAGCCAGAGTGCTATACATCTGACGAAGCACCAGATGTATCATAAGAGAACCAAACATATTGATGTCAGGTATCGCTTTATTCGAGAAATTGAAGTCATCAAAGTTAAGAAAATTAGTACTGCAGATAATCCAGCAGATATTATGACAAATCCCGTACCTTCACGCAAGTTTGAATACTCTCTCAAATTGCTTGGTGCTCAAAGTGATGAAGGTTGCGTCCGTCGAGGCTAGAGAAGACATTAAGAATCCAAAGGACGCTTGATACAGTTCAAGTTAAGATGGAGAAATTTGTTATTCATTCAAGACAAGATGAAGATTTGTTGATATGTCTTTAATGAATAAATCAAACATAATCTTAGACCTTTTTCTAGCCACCCAATGAAGTCTCTAGCCACCCTAAAAGTCATCAATAGCTATCCTATGAAATCTCTAGTACCTTCAAAGTCATCAATAGTCACCATATGAAGATCTTAGCCACCATACGAAGATCTTAGCCACCCTATAATTTTGATGTATGTGAAGGGTGGAGAGATGAAGGGGTTTAGAAGTTTTGCCTATAAATAGGCATCACATTGCCTGAGATTTCAAGAGTAAGGAAGTGAGAAGAGAGAGTTGCTAAATATTGTATTGTCCTCTTTTTTCTCTTGTCATTTATCTTCCTTTTATTAAGCTCTAGTGAGTTTAGGTTTGGATGAGTGAGATTAGAGTTAAAATCTCTTGTTTCTCCCCTTTTGATTAGTGGGTTCCTCTTATTGTCTTTCGCCATAGACGTAGGTCACATTGACCGAATCACGTTAAATACTAATGTGCTGTCCTTTTTATTTCTATTAACTTATATTGCTATCTGTTTCTCTTTATACTTATCATCTCTTGCAAGCCCATTGCTCCAACGCATTTCTCTATTCACGAGAGTAAAATCAATGGATCTTCCTGAATTCTATTCATTTTTTTTTTTTATAGTTTATGATATTAATTTGTAATTAGATTCATACCGTAAAATAAACACCCAATACTCTATAAAATGGCCAATTTGCTGAAATCGCAACATTTCAGTGGATTCACCAATTGCCGATTACTTTACATTTTCATAGCCTTTCTACCAAGGAGCTAACGTGAACACCAAGAGTCTAGTATTTAACGATGCGCCCAAACTCAGTAAGAAATGTGTGATTAATTTGAGGATCTAAAACCCTTTGCAATCGGAAAAGATCGCGTTCCTATTTAGAATCCATATCATGCAAAATATTTTTAGAATGTGTTATGCACGCGCAACAAAAATTTGATAAATAAGGTTATTAAAGACGTATTTGACCAACAACGTTAATAAATTATTCTGTGTAATGCACGGAATTTAGATGTACGTATTATATAATTGTAGTTCACTAAAGTTTGCCCATTTAACATTATTCTTTTCGAATTCTTTTGACATATTTAAATATAACAAACAATCTTAATAAACCTGTTTAGAGAGGAAAGATAGTAATTATAGAAAGAACTAAGTGAACTAAATCATATAAACATTCATCAACTTAATTAGTTATTCAATTTTTTTTTTTGAGACGAGTTAATGAGTTATTCATTTGTCATCCTCCAAAAATTTATGTGATTAAAAAAATAATTCAAATCCAAAATGCACCACTCGGTTGCCACGTCATCACCCATGTCCGATAAAAAATGCCACTTTATGCAGATACCCGTTTCTAAACGATCCTTCTGCAAAGCGAACTCCGATCGGCAGATCACGCTTCAGCTTTCCCCGGTTGACCAACAGATCCTGACGTCAGCTAACCTGTTTGGTTAAGGGTGGAAGTGAGGAAGTGAAGAAATGAGGAAGTGATAATAGTTTCCTTTGGAACTTGAGAATTGGTTTAGTAAGTTTTCTGGTTTTTGAATGTTATTGGGAAGTGTGGTTTAGAAAATGTTTTGTCTTTTCAGTGTTTGAATGGTAATATGAAAGTGGAAGTGGAAAAGTTGACCACAAAGTTAACCGTAAATATTATTAAAATAAAATTTAATTAAGAAAAATAAAAATAGACTGTAATTAGAATGCAAATGAGATTTACATGATCAAAAATTAACTATTTTGTACTACAACTTATTAAAATGAGATTTACATGACCACAAAATTAACTGTAACACTCTGGAAGTGAGAAAATTGTTATGTAAAAGAGAAAAGAGAAAAGAAAAAGGGGTTCTTATTTTACTTTTCCGGTGTTTGGATAGAGAAGAAAGTGAGCAATTATACTTCCCCATTTCCTTACTTCCGCTCACTTCCTTACAACCAACACCAATTGTTGGCCTCTTCCAAATTTCATTGTGCCAGTTTAGTTGGTTCGTCCTTACCCCCGGCCCCCAGTTAATGTGCAGTTGCCACGTCGGATGGTCAAGATACTGGTCCTCAAATGCTGTCGGTGTAAACTATCAGTCCCTTGCGCGGGAAAGCGCACACTTGTGTGTCGTACCGGAGAAGCTACTGGCCAACTGAAGTCCATCGTCTATAATAGCGTGGTGTACAGACTGTTCACTTCCCCCTCTCACTCTAGATTTTTTTTTCCCGCCTTCTCATGAGAGAATTCTTCTTAGGCTCGCTAGTAGAGGTCGCCTAGGGTTTCTTGTTAATTTTCGATCTGCTTCTTTGCTTCGATCATCATCGTCTGATCGTGCACTGGAGCGAATGATTATTCGAATTGCGGGCGGATACTGAGGGATCGATCGCTTTTTCTAGGGATTAGGGTTCTGAAGGTGGAAAAGGTAAGCGATCTCGCGAGTTGTTGTTGATTCTGACATTTCTCGGTTTGATTAGTCTGCTAGTTCCATCGAGATTGCTGTTCTCTCGTTCTTTGCCTTTCTGCGCGTAATTTCACAAATTCAGCTGATTTTGCGTTAAGAAAACTTCATGTATTTTTTGAGTTTTTGAGATGAATTGTTAGATCGTGTTATGTATTTCGAATTCCCTGTGAAATCGTAAATTTAAGAGTTTTTTTGCGATTGATCCGTAAGATCTCTCGATTAATTTTGTTTTTTACTTAAAACCAAAGAAGACCACATATGTATGTACCTTTTAAGTTTACTGAGGCGAATATTTGAGAAATCTTGTTGTTATTTGGAATTTTCTATGAAATTGTAGTTTTGAGAATGTTTTCTCTGTAGATCCTTCAGATCTTTTGGTTTTTTAAGTTATTTTAATTCCGTGGTCCTTGTCCTCAATTTTTGCGTGTTATTGATGTCTTTTGCTTGATCTTGTAGCTTAACTACAGCGATCGAGAAGAGACTCCCTTCAAACCAAAAGAAGTGAATATTTCAAAGTCTTCTGACCATCCGCTCACTTTTCTCTTCGATAAGGACTACTTCGCGGAGGCCGAGGTTAATAATGAGACGAAGGAAGAAGAAAATTTTCTGATCAGCGATAAAGAAATTTGCTGCCTTGAGGCAGTTTGGCAAGACGATAGCTCCCCGCCTTATATCGCTTGCAAAAGGCGGATCAGAACCGATGACGCCTCCACCGACAGGAGACCCTAGATCCCGGCGGAACTTCGAGACTCCTGCAACTAGCTTGCAGGCTAGATTCGGTTGAATGCGTGCGAGTCCCCATCGAAGGGGACACCGGAACGGTGGTCCGAATCAACGAAATGGACGGATCGGGCTGGACAGGCCACTCCAAACTGCTGCGGGGATGCATGCTTCAACAAAATGCATCGATCTTCTTCTGAAAAAGAATGCTTGGACTGTCTGAGATCAAAAGACGTTGATTCTCTTCTCGCGCTCGAGATCGCATTATCCAGTAAAAGTTAGATCGGTATTTTATCTTGGTTTCTCCTAATCCTTTTTTTGCGTGAAAAAGATTGAACGTATTTTTCTGATTTCATCTCATTGTTTCATCTCCGCACAGCATACCTTTAGGCTGCAGGTCCATTGTTCTCCTAAAGAATCAGTCCAAGAGCTCCTGGTTCTTCTAAGAGAAAGGGTTTGTCTTGCCTAGATAGAATCCTAGGAAGTGAGTTTAGGCATCTTTCTTGCTCTAAGCTATCTCTGTTAGTGCTGTCAGGTTGCTGGCTGTGGCTACCAAGGACGTGGCCACGTGTCGTACAGGAGGGCAATGGAAGGGCGCATTGCTGAACTGGCAGCATTGCTTCTGGTGGCTGCCGATGAGATCATTCCGCCAATGTGTATCAGTGGAGAATGCAGTTTGAGTGCTTCGAAGAGCGGAACGATGGACGAGTCCGTCTTGGAGGAGGAGTTGGCACTTTTTGAAATGGAGAAGAGGGCTCAGAGTGATAGTTACCAGGTTAAATATGGTCGTGACTTGGTTCAGGTCTACCAAATGAGGAGAAGGCTTTTTCCTCTGTGAGATTGAGCTGATTCAGATGTTTGGTGCAGTTGTTCCTGCTGCTGGGAACAATTGCAAGAAGCGAAGAGTGTTACCACCCCTGCTTCAGGCTTTGCAGGTACTCTTGTGACTCGGGGGACTAATTTCTTGTCTACTTTCCTTTACTGTTGAAAACTCTCAATATTCTTTTGTTCTCTCTAATGTGTATGCACTTCGATTGTTGCTCCTGTTCGGTGCAAACCCATGCTAAGTCCCATTCCCGTCTTTGTGCTAGTGGCATGGCTTATTAAGGTCAAATACATGCAGATACTCAATTGCAATTCATTTTCAATTTTGAATATACTGTCGACCATTTTCAACTTAACCTAACAAGTCATAACCTGTTGGATCTATAAATTCCCGGGACAACATAAGATGTATTATTGTTGAGTCGATAGACATCTATGTACATGGTTGATCTGATAATTGAGTTTCATTCAGATAACTATTTGCATGTAGACACTTTTAAAGTATGTCTTGAATTTCCAATCATGGAGATATTCAAACAGTTTTTTCTGGGTATAAGTGTATTCTCCATTTCAGGGAGAAATTTGTGACATCTTCCCCATTCACAATCCTTATGTTCCACTCTAGCCTGCCAGCTATGTTGCATGGACACGGCCACTCCAACACGGATAAGACACGTGAATACATGACAAATTACGTGTGTCCAACACGTGTGTCAGATAAACATGACTCATGATAGGAGTTTCCGTGCTACATAGTGTATCAGGCTCCTATTGGCTGGTGAAGAAATTGACAGTTACCTCTAAAATTTGTTAATCTAAGCAAATATGTGTGTGTGTGCGCGCGCGCGCGCGTTCTTGAAGTTAGGTTTTTCGTGATGCTTGAACATAGTATGGTTGAGTTTTCTTATCTCATTTAATCTTAGTGTGGGACTATTGCTCTGATCTCATCCTATTTCTGAAAAAAAAAAAAAGAAAAAGAAGTAAAACTTGGATGGGTATCTAACATAGAATTTTGTTTCAGTTATTTGTTGATCACATTAAGTTCTCGAACTTGATGAATAAATAAGTTATAAAGAAGAAACGATCGGATTATATAATAAGCATTACATTTAATGTTGACTATTTAATTTTGGTACGTATAATATACAAGTTGAAACTGTAATTAATGCTGTCCCAAGCTTGGTTGGAAAATGGCTGTAAAGTGAGATTAGGTTGACAACTAGCCAAATAGTTATAAGTTGTAAGCTCAAACCATGGAACATTGTTCAGAGTAAGTCTTCATAATTGCGGCCATGGTACCATTCCACATGCCTATAATCGTTATGTTTTGCTTGACAGGATCCTCAGATGCACTCCATTTGGATGTATTTTATGCACTGCACCAAATATTGATGCGTGCCATTTCAAGGATATGGTGTTCATTCATGAGCTAGACTGCTCGCACTGAAGTTATAGAAAACGAGCATGCTGCTACATTGTACTTACAGTTACCTCGAAGGCCTCACATTAAGAATCACCAATTAAATAAAATTTCATTACACAATGAGAAAGCAGGAAAATCTAAGGTCAGCAACATGTGTTGTCTTGCTAATTGTCCCGAAATCTATTTCTAGTTTTAGTAGGAAATGCAATATGAAAGAACTATTTTGCTTGCACTAACCTTTGCATTTGACCACTTCAAGTCTTTTAACTATTAAGCCTGGCTTCTCTGATTGCTATTGTCACTCATATTTGGCCTAGATTTGTTGTTATAACTTATAACTTGAATGGAAAATGTTGTTATGTCACTGCCATCTCATCTTTAGATTTAGGATACAGGACAATTTTCTTCAAACCTCCAAATAGATTTTAAATTTTTTAGCAAAATGATTTGCCTTAAAATTAATCTCTGATTTTGAGAATCTTAGAGTCAAGTATTTCCCCTTAGGAGTAAACGATTTTTGTCCTGTCTATACAAATTAGAACCTCTGAAGCATGGACACGCCTAAATCAGGGGAGTGTCCGTGTCGGACACGGACACGTGTCAGTTGAACACGTTTTGACTGTGTTCGACACGAGTCAACGAGTTTGACTCGTCGGACATGGTCAACCTGTGACTTGGACACATCTTGGACACGGCAAAATCGTGTCTTGAATACGATGCGGGTTTAATGGGTCGTGTTTAATGGGTCGGGTAATTGATTTAGATTTGTGTAGGATTTTAACATGACAATGAAAAAGTCATTGGACTAACTTCAACTTTATCTTGAGAGATGACGCAGATTGTAATTTTGTTTTAAACCTGCGATGTTAAATTGTTAACTTAGTTAATAATTTGTGAACTTATGATCTTCAGGTGTAATTTTGTTATAAACTATATGATATTATATAATTTGTGCACGTGTTGATTGATATTTTAGTTTGTTGTTCACTTCATTGAGATTTTATAAATTTGTTTATATATAATAATAATAAAATATTTCTTGCCGTGTCCCCGTTTTTTTTTTTTTTTTGTTGATTTTGCCATGTTCGTGCCCGTGTCTTACACGACACCCGTGTCCGTGCTTCATACGTTAGAACCATAATATTTGTGTGTAAACTGGGACGTTGGGGGAGCTTCGTGCTTTGTCAGGGGTCATGAAATTGAAGATTAAGCACCTAAAAACATTCTTTCTTACCGTGCTGATAGCAACAAGTTTTTCTTTTTTGGGTGCTTCAGTCTTGCTGCCATTCTATTGATAGCTAACGTGGGGTTATCAAGTAAATTTGGATTATCGTTGCTGATCCAGACAAACATAAAAACTGTCCTGTTGAATATATGATTACTTCATGAATAAAAGTACTAACAATATGATTAATGCTATGGTCTTTTTCTTATGGCAGATTGGAGATGAGTCTGTGGCAGAGTTACTTCTTTAGGCAGGCGCTGATGCCACTGAAATTGGTGCTGATGGGAATTCAGCACTTCACTTGTGCCTCAAGGCTGGTTCTTTTTTGCAGAAGCTAAGGTAAACTAAAAGCTGTACTCACATTTTAATTTATGTTGCACTCTCATCTACGCTGTTCTCCTAATGGTGGAGTCTGCTATGGTTTAGGTTGCTCAAGTATGGTGCTGAAGTATCTAAACGGAACCGGTTAGGGCTAACACCAGTTCAGTTGCTGCAGAGAAGAGGCGGATGTTTGTATTTGTGTGGGCGTATGTTTGTATTTGTGTAAGCGAGTGCTTGTATTTGTGTGGACGAATGCATGTATTTGTATAGGCTCTAGATTGCACGAAGCTCCTATTGCCGTATATTAACCCTCGGTATTACTTATATACCTTTTTCTTACTATCTTTTTTCTCCTTACACAGTATATCTCCTCACCAATCATGTTTTCCTTTTTCAGGAAGCAAAGACCAGTAGACTTGGCAAGTTCACAAGACATCCACTTCATTCTCAACCCAGAAACCTGAAGACTTTGTGTAAGGCATTTCAACCATATGCATGGATATAAGTTAAACTAGATAGCTGGCAGTTTTTTTTCACTCTTGTATTGAACCTGCAGTATCTCGGACCAACGCTCCTCAAGAAGATGATGGTCATGACATATTTTGTCTGCCGATGAAGAGATAAAAGAGGAGTCTTATGGACAACGCATTCCAGGAAGGAATCACAAAGTTGCAACCGTTGAGAAGTAAATGTAGCTCCTTGTTTAATTTGGAAAAATTTCCCTGCTTGTTCGCTGAAAGTCTGAGAATCCTGTTCTGAACTCCCTCAACTCAAACAGCCCGAAGGTGCCTAACACAGAAACAGAATTTGCCGCTATTTTGAGTTTGCAAGTGGTTGTGTGAAGGGAGCAAAGTGCAACTTTGCCCATGGAGAGGATGAGCTGAGATGAGTCAAGATTGGCTCGATTGAACTCAAGCCATTGTCTCTTAGAAATAAAAGCAGGGTAAGTAAAGCCTTGACCATGCTGTGCAAGCTATTATTTTTATTTTTATTATAAACTTTGTGAATAAAAGTACTAACAATATGATTAATGCTATGGTCTTTTGAATATATGATTACCTCTGATCCAGACGAACATAAAAACTGTCCTGTTGAATATATGATTACTTCATGAATAAAAGTACTAACAATATGATTAATGCTATGGTCTTTTTCTTATGGCAGATTGGAGACGAGTCTGTGGCAGAGTCACTTCTTTAGGCAGGCGCTGATGCCACTGAAATTGGTGCTGATGGGAATTCAGCACTTCACTTGTGCCTCAAGGCTGGTTCTTTTTTGCAGAATCTAAGGTAAACTAAAAGCTGTACTCACATTTTAATTTATGTTGCACTCTCATCTACGCTGTTCTCCTAATGGTGGAGTCTACTATGGTTTAGGCTGCTCAAGTATGGTGCTAAAGTATCTAAACGGAACCGGTTAGGGCTAACACCAGTTCATGTTGTTGCAGAGAAGAGGCGGATGTTTGTATTTGTGTGGGCGTATGTTTGTATTTGTGTAGGCGAATGTTTGTAATTTCGTAAGCGAGTGCTTGTATTTGTGTGGACGAATGCATGTATTTGTATAGGCTCTAGATTGCACGAAGCTCCTATTGCAGGATGGACTATGGAACAAATTGTCAAGATTTAACCTTCAGTATTACTTTTTTTACCGTTTTCTTACTATATTTATTTCTCCTTACACAGTATATCTCCTCATCAATCATGTTTTCCTTTTTCAGGAAGCAAAGACCAAAAGACTTGGCAAGTTCACAAGACATCCGCTTTATTCTCAACCCAGAAACCTAAAGACTTTGTAAGGTATTTCAACCATATGCATGGATATAACTTAAACTAGCTAGCTGGCAGTGTTTTTTTCACTCTTGTATTGAACCTGCAGTATCTCGGACCAACGCTCCTCAAGAAGATGATGGTCATGACATATTTTGTCTGCCGATGAAGAGATAAATGAGGAGTCTTTTGGACAACGCATTCCAGGAAGGAATCACAAAGTTGCAACCGTTGAGAGGTAAATGTAGCTCCTTGTTTAATTTGGAAAAGTTTCCCTGCTTGTTCGCTGAAAGTCTGAGAATCCTGTTCTGAGCTCCCTCAACTCAAACAGCCCGAAGGTGCCTAACACGGGCACGGATTTGCCGTTATTTTGAGTCTGCAAGTGGTTGTGTGAAGGGAGCAAAGTGCAACTTTGCCCATGGAGAGGACGAGCTGAGACGAGCCAAGATTGGCTCGATTGAACTCAAGCCATTGTCTCTTAGAAATAAAAGCAGGGTAAGTAAAGCCTTGACCATGCTGTGCAAGCTATTATTTTTATTTTGGTTATAAACTTCATGAATAAAAGTACTAACAATATGATTAGTGCTCTGGTCTTTTGAATATATGATTACCTCTGATCCAGACGAACATAAAAACTGTCCTTTTGAATATATGATTACTTCATGAATAAAAGTACTAACAATATGATTAATGCTATGGTCTTTTTCTTATGACAGATTGGAGACGAGTCCGTGGCAGAGTTACTTCTTTAGGCAGGCACTGATGCCACTGAAATTGGTGCTGATGGGAATTCAGAACTTCACTTGTGCCTCAAGGCTGGTTCTTTTTTGCAGAATCTAAGGTAAACTAAAAGCTGTACTCACATTTTAATTTATGTTGCACTCTCATCTACGCTGTTCTCCTAATGGTGGAGTCTGCTATGGTTTAGGCTGCTCAAGTATGGTGCTAATGTATCTAAACGGAACCGGTTAGGGCTAACACCAGTTCATGTTGTTGCAGAGAAGAGGCGGATGTTTGTATTTGTGTGGGCGTATGTTTGTATTTGTGTAGGCGAATGTTTGTAATTGTGTAAGCGAGTGCTTGTATTTGTGTGGACGAATGCATGTATTTGTATAGGCTCTAGATTGCACGAAGCTCCTATTGCAGTATGGACTAAGGAGCAAATTGTGAAGATATTAACCTTCGGTATTACTTATTTACCTTTTTCTTACTATATTTATTTCTCCTTACACAGTATATCTCCTCATCAATCATGTTTTCCTATTTCAGGAAGCAAAGACCAAAGACTTGGCAAGTTCACAAGACATCCGCTTTATTCTCAACCCAGAAACCTAAGGACTTTGTAGGGAATTCAACCATATGCATGGATATAACTTAAACTAGCTAGCTGGCAGTGTTTTTTTCACTCTTGTATTGAACCTGCAGTATCTCGGACCAACGCTCCTCAAGAAGATGATGGTCATGACATATTTTGTCTGCCGATGAAGAGATAAATGAGGAGTCTTTTGGACAACGCATTCCAGGAAGGAATCACAAAGTTGCAACCGTTGAGAGGTAAATGTAGCTCCTTGTTTAATTGGAAAAATTTCCCTGCTTGTTCGCTGAAAGTCTGAGAATCCTGTTCTTAGCTCCCTCAACTCAAACAGCCCGAAGGTGCCTAACACAGGGCAGGGATTTGCCGTTATTTTGAGTCTGCAAGTGGTTGTGTGAAGGGGCAAAGTGCAACTTTGCCCATGGGGAGGACGAGCTGAGACGAGTCAAGATTGGCTCGATTGAACTCAAGCCATTGTCTCTTAGAAATAAAAGCAGGGTAAGTAAAGCCTTGACCATGCTGTGCAAGCTATTATTTTTATTTTAAACTTTATGAATAAAAGTACTAACAATATGATTAATGCTATGGTCTTTTGAGTAAATGATTACCTCTGATCCAGACGAACATAAAAACTGTCCTGTTGAATATATGATTACTTCATGAATAAAAGTACTAACAATATGATTAATGCTATGGTCTTTTTCTTATGGCAGATTGGAGACGAGTCCGTGGCAGAGTCACTTCTTTAGGCAGGCGCTGATGCCACTGAAATTGTGCTGATGGGAATTCAGCACTTCACTTGTGCCTCAAGGCTGGTTCTTTTTTGCAGAATCTAAGGTAAACTAGAAGCTGTACTCACATTTTAATTTATGTTGCACTCTCATCTACGCTGTTCTCCTAATGGTGGAGTCTGCTATGGTTTAGGTTGCTCAAGTATGGTGCTAAAGTATCTAAACGGAACCGTTAGGGCTAACACCAGTTCATGTTGTTGCAGAGAAGAGGCGGATGTTTGTATTTGTGTGGGCTTATGTTTGTATTTGTGTAGGCGAATGTTTGTAATTGTGTAAGCGAGTGCTTGTATTTGTGTGGACGAATGCATGTATTTGTATATGCTCTAGATTGCACGAAGCTCCAATTGCAGCATGGACTATGGAGCAAATTGTGGAGATATTAACCTTCGTATTACTTATTTACTTTTTCTTACTATATTTATTTCTCCTTACACAATATATCTCCTCATCAATCATGTTTTCCTTTTTCAGGAAGCAAAGACCAAAAGACTTGGCAAGTTCACATGACATCCACTTTATTCTCAACCTAGAAACCTAAAGACTTTGTAATGGCCGAGTCACTTCTTTAGGCAGGCGCTGATGCCTCTGAATTGGTGCTGATGGGAATTCAGCACTTCACTTGTGCCTCAAGGCTGGTTCTTTATTGCAGAATCTAAGGTAAACTAAAAGCTGTACTCACATTTTAATTTATGTTGCACTCTCGTCTACGCTGTTCTCCTAATGGTGGAGTCTGCTATGGTTTTGGTTGCTCAAGTATGGTGCTAAAGTATCTAAACGGAACCGGTTAGGGCTAACACCAGTTCATGTTGTTGCAGAAAAGAGGCGGATGTTTGTATTTGTGTGGGCGTATGTTTGTATTTGTGTAAGCGAGTGCTTGTATTTGTGTGGACGAATGCATGTATTTGTATAGGCTCTAGATTGCACGAAGCTCCTATTGCAGTATGGACTATGGAGCAATTGTCAAGATATTAACCTTCGGTATTACTTATTTACCTTTTTCTTACTATATTTATTTCTCCTTACACAGTATATCTCCTCGTCAATAATGTTTTCCTTTTTCAGGAAGCTAAGACCAAAAGACTTGGCAAGTTCATAAGACGCCCGCTTTATTCTCAACCTAGAAACCTAAAGACTTTGTACGGCATTTCAACCATATGCATGGATATAATTTAAACTAGCTAGCTGGCAGTTTTTTTTCACTCTTGTATTGAACCTGAAGTTACTCGGACCAACGCTCCTCAAGAAGATGTTGTCATGACATTTTTGTCTGCTGATGAAGAGATAAACGAGGAGTCTTATGGACAACGCATTACAGGAAGGAATCACGAAGTTGCAACCGTTGAGAGTAAATGTAGCTCCATGTTTAATTTGGAAAAATTTCCCTGCTTGTTCGCTGAAAGTCTGAGAATCCTGTTCTGAACTCCCTCAATCAAACAGCCCGAAGGTGCCTAACACACAGACAGGGATTTGCCGCTATTTTGAGGCTGCAAGTGTTTGTGTGACGGGAGCAAAATGCAACTTTGCCCATGGAGAGGACGAGCTGAGACGAGTCAAGATTGGCTCGATTGAACTCAAGCCATTGTCTCTTAGAAATAAAAGCAAGGTAAGTAAAGCCTTGACCATGCCGTGCAAGTTATTATTTTTACTTTTATTATAAACTTCATGAATAAAAGTACTAACAATATGATTAATGCTATGGCCTTTTGAATATATGATTACCTCTGATCCAGACGACATAAAAACTGTCCTGTTAAATATATGATTACTTCATGAATAAAAGTTCTAACAATATGATTAATGCTATGGTCTTTTTCTTATGGCAGATTGGAGACGAGTCCGTGGCAGAGTGGCTTCTTTAGGCAGGCGCTGATGCCACTGAAATTGGTGCTGATGGGAATTCAGCACTTCACTTGTGCCTCATGGCTGGTTCTTTTTTGCAGAATATAAGGTAAACTAAAAGCTGTACTCACATTTTAATTTATGTTGCACTCTCATCTATGCTGTTCTCCTAATGGTGGAGTATGCTATGGTTTAGGTTGCTCAAGTATGGTGCTAAAGTATCTAAACGGACCGGTTAGGGCTAACACCAGTTCATGTTGTTGCAGAGAAGAGACGGATATTTGTATTTGTGTGGGCGTATGTTTGTATTTGTGTTGGGGAATGTTTGTAATTGTGTAAGCGAGTGCTTGTATTTGTGTGGACGAATGCATGTATTTGTATAGGCTCTAGATTGCACGAAGATCCTGTTGCTGTATGGACTATGGAGCAAATTGTGAAGATATTAACCTTCGGTATTACTTATTTACCTTTTTCTTACTATATTTATTTCTCCTTACACACTATATCTCCTCATCAATCATGTTTTCCTTTTTCAGGAAGCAAAGACCAAAAGACTTGGCAAGTTCACGAGACGTCCGCTTTATTCTCAACCTAGAAACCTAAAGACTTTGTAAGGCATTTCAACCATATGCATGGATATAACTTAAACTAGCTAGCTGGCAGTTTTTTTTTTTCACTCTTGTATTGAACCTGTTTCTCGGACCAACGCTTCTCAAGAAGATGATGGTCATGACATATTATGTCTGCCTATGAAGAGATAAATGAGGAGTCTTATGGACAACACATTACATGATGGAATCACGAAGTTGCAACCGTTGAGAGGTCAATGTAGCTCCTTGTTTAATTTGGAAAAATTTCCCTGCTTGTTCGCTGAAAGTCTGAGAATCCTGTTCTGAACTCCCTCAACTCAAACAGCCCGAAGGTGCCTAACACAGAGACAGGGATTTGCCGCTATTTTGAGGCTGCAAGTGGTTGTCTGAAGGGAGCAAAGTGCAACTTTGCCTATGGAGAGGACAAGCTGAGACGAGTCAAGATTGGCTCGATTGAACTCAAGACATTATCTCTTAGAAATAAAAGCAGGGTAAGTGCCTTGACCATGCTGTGCAAGCTATTATTTTTATTTTTATTATAAACTTCATGAATAAAAGTACTAACAATATGATTAATGCTATGGTCTTTTGAATATATGATTACCTCTGATCCAGATGAACATAAAAACTGTCCTGTTCAATATATGATTACTTCATGATAAAAGTACTAACAATATGATTAATGCTATGGTATTTTTCTTTTGGCAGATTGGAGACGAGTCCGTGGCAGAGTCACTTCTTTAGGCAGGCGCTGATGCCACTGAAATTGGTGTTGATGGGAATTCAGCACTTCACTTGTGCCTCAAGGCTGGTTCTTTTTTGCAGAATCTAAGGTAAGCTAAAAGCTATACTCACATTTTAATTTATGTTGCACTCTCATCTACGCTGTTCTCCTAACGGTGGAGTCTGCTATGGTTTAGGTTGCTCAAGTATGGTGCTAAAGTATCTAAACGGAACCGGTTAGGGCTAAGACCAGTTCATGTTGTTGCAGAAAAGAGGCGGATGTTTGTATTTGTGTGGGCGTATGTTTGTATTTGTGTAGGCGAATGTTTGTAATTGTGTAAGCGAGTGCTTGTATTTGCGTGAACGAATGCATGTATTTGTATAGGCTCTAGATTGCACGAAGCTCCTATTGCAGTATGGGGACTATGGAACAAATTGTCAAGATATTAACCTTCGGTATTACTTATTTACCTTTTTCTTACTATATTTATTTCTCCTTACACAGTATATCTCCTCATCAATCATGTTTTCCTTTTTCAGGAAGCAAAGACCAAAAGACCTGGCAAGTTCACCAGACATCCGCTTTATTCTCAACCCAGAAACCTAAAGACTTTGTAAGGCATTTCAACCATATGCAAGGATATAACTTAAACTAGCTAGCTGGCAGTTTTTTTTTTCACTCTTGTATTGAACCTGCAGTATCTCGGACCAACGCTCCTCAAGAAGATGATGGTCATGACATATTTTGTCTGCCGATGAAGAGATAAATGAGGAGTCTTATGGACAACGCATTCCAGGAAGGAATCATAAAGTTGCAACCGTTGAGAGGTAAATGTAGGTCCTTGTTTAATTTGGAAAAATTTCCCTGCTTGTTCGCTGATAGTCTGAGAATCCTGTTCTGAACTCCCTCGACTCAAACAGCCCGAAGGTGCCTAACACAGAAACAGGGATTTGCCGCTATTTTGAGTCTCCAAGTGGTTGTGTGAAGGGAGCAAAGTGCAACTTTGGCCATGGAGAGGACGAGGTGAGACGAGTCAAGATTGGCTCGATTGAACTCAAGCCATTGTCTCTTAGAAATAAAAGCAGGGTAAGTAAAGCCTTGACCATGCTGTGCAAGCTATTATTTTTATTTTTATTATAAACTTCATGAATAAAAGTACTAACAATATGATTAATGCTATGGTCTTTTGAATATATGATTACCTCTGATCCAGACGAACATAAAAACTGTCCTGTTGAATATATGATTACTTCATGAATAAAAGTACTAACAATATGATTAATGCTATGGTCTTTTTCTTATGGCAGATTGGAGAGGAGTCCGTGGCAGAGTGACTTCTTTAGGAAGGCGCCGATGCCACTGAAATTGGTGCTGATGGGAATTCAGCACTTCACTTGTGCCTCAAGGCTGGTTCTTTTTTGCAGAATCTAAGGTAAACTAAAAGCTGTACTCACATTTTAATTTATGTTGCACTCTCATCTACGCTGTTCTCCTAATGGTGGAGTCTGCTATGGTTTAGGTTGCTCAAGTATGGTGCTAAAGTATCTAAACGGAACCGGTTAGGGTAACACCAGTTCATGTTGTTGCAGAGAAGAGGCGGATGTTTGTATTTGTGTGGGCGTATGTTTATATTTGTGTAGGCGAATGTTTGTAATTGTGTAAGCGAGTGCTTGTATTTGTGTGGACGAATGCATGTATTTGTATAGGCTCTAGATTGCACGAAGCTCCTGTTGCAGTATGGACTATGGAGCAAATTGTTAAGATATTAACCTTCGGTATTACTTATTTACCTTTTTCTTACTATATTTATTTTCCTTACACCGTATATCTCCTCATCAATCATGTTTTCCTTTTTCAGGAAGCAAAGATCAAAAGACTTGGCAAGTTCACAAGATATCAGCTTTATTCTCAACCCAGAAACCTAAAGACTTTGGAAGGCATTTCAACCATATGCATGGATATAACTTAAACTAGCTAGCTGGCAGTTTTTTGTCACTCTTGTATTGAACCTGCAGTATCTCGGACCAACGTTCCTCAAGAAGATGATGGTCATGACATGTTTTGTCTGGCGATGATGAGATAAATGAGGAGTCTTATGGACAACGCATTCCAGGAAGGAATCACAAAGCTGCAACCGTTGAGAGGTAAATGTAGCTCCTTGTTTAATTTGGAAAAATTTCCCTGCTTGTTAGCTGAAAGTCTGAGAATCCTGTTCTGAACTCCCTCAACTCAAACAGCCCGAAGGTGCCTAACACAGAGACAGGGATTTGCCGCTATTTTGAGTCTGCAAGTGGTTGTGTGAAGGGAGCAAAGTGCAACTTTGCCCATGGAGAGGACGAGCTGAGACGAGTCAAGATTGGCTCGATTGAACTCAAGCCATTGTCTCTTAGAAATAAAAGCAGGGTAAGTAAAGCCTTGACCATGCTGTGCAAGCTATTATTTTTATTTTTATTATAAACTTCATGAATAAAAGTACTAACAATATGATTAATGCTATGGGCTTTTGAATATATGATTACCTCTGATCCAGACGAACATAAAAACTGTCCTGTTGAATATATGATTACTTCATGAATAAAAGTACTAACAATATGATTAATGCTATGGTCTTTTTCTTATGGCAGATTGGAGACGAGTCTGTGGCAGAGTCACTTCTTTAGGCAGGCGCTGATGCCACTGAAATTGGTGCTGATGGGAATTCAGCACTTCACTTGTGCCTCAAGGCTGGTTCTTTTTTGCAGAATCTAAGGTAAACTAAAAGCTGTACTCACATTTTAATTTATGTTGCACTCTCATCTACGCTGTTCTCCTAATGGTGGAGTCTTCTATGGTTTAGGCTGCTCAAGTATGGTGCTAAAGTATCTAAACGGAACCGGTTAGGGCTAACACCAGTTCATGTTGTTGCAGAGAAGAGGCGGATGTTTGTATTTGTGTGGGCGTATGTTTGTATTTACGTTGACGAATGTTTGTAATTGTGTAAGCGAGTGTTGTATTTGTGTGGACGAATGCATGTATTTGTATAGGCTCTAGATTGCACGAAGCTCCTATTGCAGTATGGACTATGGAGCAAATTGTGAAGATTTTAACCTTCGGTATTACTTATTTAGCTTTTTCTTACTATATTTATTTCTCCTTGCACAGTATATCTCCTCATCAATCATGTTTTCCTTTTTCAGGAAGCAAAGACCAAAAGACTTGGCAAGTTCACAAGACATCCGCTTTATTCTCAACCCAGAAACCTAAAGCCTTTGCAACACATTTCAACCATATGCATGGATATAACTTAAACTAGATAGCTGGCAGTTTTTTGTCACTCTTGTATTGAACCTGCAGTATCTCGGACCAACGCTCCTCAAGTAGATGATGGTCGTGACATATTTTGTCTGCCGATGAAGAGATAAAGGTGGAGTCTTATGGATAACGCATTCCAGGAAGGAATCACAAAGTAGCAACCGTTGAGAGGTAAATGTAGATCCTTGTTTAATTTGGAAAAATTTCCCTGCTTGTTCGCTGAAAGTCTGAGAATCCTGTTCTGAACTCCCTCAACTCAAACAGCCAGAAGGTGCCTAACACCGAAACAGGGATTTGCCGCTATTTTGAGTTTGCAAGTGGTTGTGTGAAGGGAGCAAAGTGCAACTTTGCCCATGGAGAGGACGAGCTGAGATGAGTTGGCTCGATTGAACTCAAGCCATTGTCTCTTAGAAATAAAAGCAGGGTAAGTAAAGCCTTGACCATGCTGTGCAAGCTATTATTTTTATTTTTATTATTTTTTTTGAAGTTTCCTCATTTTACTTCATGAATAAAAGTACTAACAATATGATTAATGCTATGATCTTTTGAATATATGATTACCTCTGATCCAGACGAACATAAAAACTGTCCTGTTAAATATATGATTACTTCATGAATAAAAGTTCTAACAATATGATTAATGCTATGGTCTTTTGCTTATGGCAGATTGGAGACGAGTCCGTGGCAGAGTGGCTTCTTTAGGCAGGCGCTGATGCCACTGAAATTGGTGCTGATGGGAATTCAGCACTTCACTTGTGCCTCATGGCTGGTTCTTTTTTGCAGAATCTAATGTAAACTAAAAGCTGTACTCACATTTTAATTTATGTTGCACTCTCATCTATGCTGTTCTCCTAATGGTGGAGTCTGCTATGGTTTAGGTTGCTCAAGTATGGTGCTAAAGTATCTAAATGGAGCCGGTTAGGGCTAACACCAGTTCATGTTGTTGCAGAGAAGAGGCGGATGTTTGTATTTGTATGGGCGTATGTTTGTATTTGTGTTGGGGAATGTTTGTAATTGTGTAAGCGAGTGCTTGTATTTGTGTGGACGAATGCATGTATTTGTATAGGCTCTAGATTGCACGAAGCTCCTGTTGCAGTATGGACTATGGAGCAAATTGTGAAGATATTAACCTTCGGTATTACTTATTTACCTTTTTCTTACTATATTTATTTCTCCTTACACAGTATATCTCCTCATCAATCATGTTTTCCTTTTTCAGGAAGCGAAGATCAAAAGACTTGGCAAGTTCACAAGATATCCGCTTTATTCTCAACCCAGAAACCTAAAGACTTTGTAAGGCATTTCAACCATATGCATGGATATAACTTAAACTAGCTAACTGGCAGTTTTTTGTCACTCTTGTATTGAACCTGCAGTATCTCGGACCAACGTTCCTCAAGAAGATGATGGTCATGACATGTTTTGTCTGCCGATGAAGAGATAAATGAGGAGTCTAATGGACAACGCATTCCAGGAAGGAATCACAAAGTTGCAACCGTTGAGAGGTAAATGTAGCTCCTTGTTTAATTTGGAAAAATTTCCCTGCTTGTTAGCTGAAAGTCTGAGAATCCTGTTCTGAACTCCCTCAACTCAAACAGCCCGAAGGTGCCTAACACAGAGACAGGGATTTGCCGCTATTTTGAGTCTGCAAGTGGTTGTGTGAAGGGAGCAAAGTGCAACTTTGCCCATGGAGAGGACGAGCTGAGACGAGTCAAGATTGGCTCGATTGAACTCAAGCCATTGTCTCTTAGAAATAAAAGCAGGGTAAGTAAAGCCTTGACCATGCTGTGCAAGCTATTATTTTTATTTTTATTATAAACTTCATGAATAAAAGTACTAACAATATGATAAATGCTATGGGCTTTTGAATATATGATTACCTCTGATCCAGAAGAACATAAAAATTGTCCTGTTGAATATATGATTACTTCATGAATAAAAGTACTAACAATATGATTAATGCTATGGTCTTTTTCTTATGGCAGATTGGAGACGAGTCTGTGGCAGAGTCACTTCTTTAGGCAGGCGCTGATGCCACTGAAATTGGTGCTGATGGGAATTCAGCACTTCACTTGTGCCTCAAGGCTGGTTCTTTTTTGCAGAATCTAAGGTAAACTAAAAGCTGTACTCACATTTTAATTTATGTTGCACTCTCATCTACGCTGTTCTCCTAATGGTGGAGTCTTCTATGGTTTAGGCTGCTCAAGTATGGTGCTAAAGTATCTAAACGGAACCGGTTAGGGCTAAGACCAGTTCATGTTGTTGCAGAGAAGAGGCGGATGTTTGTATTTGTGTGGGCATATGTTTGTATTTACGTAGACGAATGTTTGTAATTGTGTAAGCGAGTGGTTGTATTTGTGTGGACGAATGCATGTATTTGTATAGGCTCTAGATTGCACGAAGCTCCAATTGCAGTATGGACTATGGAGCAAATTGTGAAGATTTTAACCTTCGGTATTACTTATTTACCTTTTTCTTACTATATTTATTTCTCCTTACACAGTATATCTCCTCATCAATCATGTTTTCCTTTTTCAGGAAGCAAAGACCAAAAGACTTGGCTAGTTCACAAGACATCCGCTTTATTCTCAACCCAGAAACCTAAAGCCTTTGCAAGGCATTTCAACGATATGCATGGATATAACTTAAACTAGATAGCTGGCAGTTTTTTGTCACTCTTGTATTGAACCTGCAGTATCTCGGACCAACGCTCCTCAAGAAGATGATGGTCATGACATATTTTGTCTGCCGATGAAGAGATAAAGGAGAGTCTTATGGACAACGCATTCCAGGAAGGAATCACAAAGTAGCAACCGTTGAGAGGTAAATGTAGCTCCTTGTTTAATTTGGAAAAATTTCCCTGCTTGTTCACTGAAAGTCTGAGAATCCTGTTCTGAACTCCCTCAACTCAAACAGCCAGAAGGTGCCTAACACAGAAACAGGGATTTGCCGCTATTTTGAGTTTGCAAGTGGTTGTGTGAAGGGAGCAAAGTGCAACTTTGCCCATGGAGAGGACGAGCTGAGATGAGTCAAGATTGGCTCGATTGAACTCAAGCCATTGTCTCTTAGAAATAAAAGCAGGGTAAGTAAAGCCTTGACCATGCTGTGCAAGCTATTATTTTATTTTTATTATTTTTTTTTGAAGTTTCCTCATTTTACTTCATGAATAAAAGTACTAACAATATGATTAATGCTATGGTCTTTTTAATATATGATTACCTCTGATCCAGACGAACATAAAAACTGTCCTGTTAAATATATGATTACTTCATGAATAAAAGTTCTAACAATATGATTAATGCTATGGTCTTTTGCTTATGGCAGATTGGAGACGAGTCCGTGGCAGAGTGGCTTCTTTAGGCAGGCGCTGATGCCACTGAAATTGGTGCTGATGGGAATTCAGCACTTCACTTGTGCCCCAAGGCTGGATTTTTTTTTGCAGAATCTAAGGTAAACTAAAAGCTGTACTCACATTTTAATTTATTTTGCACTCTCATCTACGCTGTTCTGTTAATGGTGGAGTCTGCTAAGGTTTAGGTTGCTCAAGTATGGTAAGTATCTAAACGGAACCGGTTAGGGCTGACACCAGTTCATGTTGCTGCAGAGAAGAGGCGGATGTTTGTATTTGTGTGGGCGTATGTTTGTATTTGTGAATGCGAATGTTTGTAATTGTGTAAGCGAGTGCTTGTATTTGTGTGGGCGAATGCATGTATTTGTATAGGCTCTAGATTGCACGATGCTCCTATTGCAGTATGGACTATGGAGCAAATTGTCAAGATATTAACCTTCGGTATTACTTATTTACCTTTTTCTTACTATATTTATTTCTTCTTACACAGTATATCTCCTCATCAATCATGTTTTCCTTTTTCAGGAAGCATAGACCAAAAGACTTGGCAAGTTCACAAGACATCCGCTTCATTCTCAACCCAGAAACCTAAAGACTTTGCAAGGCATTTCAACCTATGCATGGATATAACTTAAACTAGATAGCTGGCAGTTTTTTGTCACTCTTGTATTGAACCTGCAGTATCTCGGACCAACGCTCCTCAAGAAGATGATGGTCATGACATATTTTGTCTGCCGATGAAGAGATAAATGAGGAGTCTTATGGACAACACATTCCAGGAAGGATCACAAAGTAGCAACCGTTGAGAGGTAAATGTAGCTCCTTGTTTAATTTGGAAAAATTTCCCTGCTTGTTCACTGAAAGTCTGAGAATCCTGTTCTGAACTCCCTCAACTCAAACAGCCCGAAGGTGCCTAACTCAAAGACAGGGATTTGCCGCTATTTTGAGTCTGCAAGTGGTTGTGTGAAGGGAGCAAAGTGCAACTTTGCCCATGGAGAGGACGAGCTGAGCCGAGTCAAGATTGGCTCGATTGACATCAAGCCATTGTCTCTTAGAAATATAAGCGGGGGTAGTAAAGCCTTGGCCATGCTGTGCAAGCTATTATTTTTATTTTATTATTTTTTTTTTGAAGTTTTTTCATTTTACTTTGGAAAATTGCTATCAGCATCCGCTACGGCCAAAATATTCATAGATTGGAAGATTTTTGTTGGGGGCCTCCCACACTCTGTTGACTCAGGTGTGTTGAAACTTTATATTTCAGCGCCTGTCTCATCTCTGTTTAAATTGAGTTCTTATATATTATATGAGCTTTTGTCTATCATTTTTCACGCAGAAAATCTCAAGGAGGTTTTTCCAGGCTGAGTTTGGACCGGTAGAACTAGAAGATGCCATAGTGATCAGAAGTAGCTAGTGAATTGCAGTCCAAAGGGTTTGGCTTTGTTATCTTCAAGCAGGAAGAGACCGTCATAGTTGCTGTAGAAGCCCTGATGTTATACGGGAGGATTGCAATTACCTTCAATCTAGAAATTGAGAATTAGGGTTTCGGAAGGTGAACAAGAAAGAGGAATTAGGGTTTAAGAAATAATAACATAGAAAAAGTAAATAAATTTGGGCTTCACACACACTCATTATAATTTTATGTTGCTCAAGTATTGTGCTAAAATATCTAAATGGAACCGGTTAGGGCTAACGCCAGTTCATGTCGCTGCAGAGAAGGGTAATTACCAGGCCCTTCAGGTGAATATTCCCATGCCTCCAAGTGTTCCATGTTTATCTTTCTCTGCACTATAGGAAAACTTTACATGAAGCTTATCTACTAGATATGATTCCAGACACTTCTGCTTCAAGCTCCAGAGTGTGTAGACCTTCTCTCTGAAAAAGAATAACGACACCCCCCCCCCCCCCCCCCCCCCACCCCCCCACCCCCCCCCCCCCCCCCCCCACACACACACACACACACACCCACACCCGCGCGGTTTTTTTTTTTTTTTTTTTGCTGTGAGAAATGGATTCCTAGATTGCACGAAGCTCCTATTGCAGAATGGAGCAAATTGTCAAGATATTGACCTTTGGTATTACTTATTTACCTTTTTCTTACTATCTTTATTTCTCCTTACACAGTATATCTCCTCACCAATCATGTTTTCCTTTTTCAGGAAGCAAAGACCAGTAGACTTGGCAAGTTCACAAGATGTCCACTTCATTCTCAACCCAGAAACCCAAAGACTTTGTAAGGCATTTCACCCATATGCATGGATATAACTTAAACTAGCTAGCTGGCAGTTTTTGTCACTCTTGTATTGAACCTGCAGTATCTCGGACCAACGCTCCTCAAGAAGATGATGGTCTTGACATATTTTGTCTGCCGATGAAGAGATAAATTAGGAGTCATATGGACAACGCATTCCAGGAAGGAATCACAAAGTTGCAACCATTGAGAGGTAAATGTAGCTCCTTGTTTAATTTGGAAAAATTCCCTGCTTGTTAGCTGAAAGTCTTGAGAATCCTGTTCTGAACTCTCTCAACTCAAACAGCCTTAAGGTGTCTAACATAAAGACAGGGAGTTGCCGCTATTTTGAGTCTGCAAGTGGTTGTGTAAAGGGAGCAAAGTGCAACTTTGGCCATGGAGAGGACGAGGTGAGACGAGTCAAGATTGGCTCTATTGAACTCACTCTCTTAGAAATATGAGCAGGGTAAGTAAAGCCTTGACCATGCTGTGCAAGCTATTATTATTATTATTTTTTTTCTGAAGTTTCCTCATTTTACTTGGAAAATTGCTATCAGCATACGCTATGGCCAACATTCATAGATTGGAAGATTTTTGTTGGGGGCCTCCCACACTCTGTTGACTCAGGTGTGTTAAAACTTTATATTTCAATGCGTGTCTCATCTATGTTTCAACTGAGTTCTTATATATTATGTGAGCTTTTGTCTTTCATTTTTCACACAGACTATCTCAAGGAGTGTTTCCAGGCTGAGTTTGGACCTGTAGAACTAGTAGATGCCATAGTGATCAAAAGTAGCTAGTCAATTGCAGTCCAAAGGGTTTGGCTTTGTTGTCTTCAAGCAAGAGGAGACCATCATAGTTGCTGTAGAAGCCCTGATGTAATACGGGAGGATCACAATCACCTTCAATCTAGAAATTGAGAAATAGGGTTTTGAAAGATGAACTAGAAAGAGGAATTAGGGTTTAAGAAATAATAAAATAGAAAAAGTGAATAAATTAGGGCTTCACACCGCTTGCACCACGGGCTTCACACCCCTTACACCACGGGCTTCACATCTCAATTTCAAGAACTCAAGAGCTCAGGAAATTTAAACTAAAAAATTTTAATTCATTCATTGTCTCTGAATAAAAAGTACAGAGGTTTATTTATAGGCTTTACTAAAGGACATTATTCGGATATAATCGATGTGGTACTAAAACGCAATAAAAGTAACAACTAGACTCAAAATAAACGAAGACAATAAAAGACAACTAGCACTTGTGTGATGTTCTCATCATTTACCACGAGGTGAGAAAAACTCGATTAATGGTTTAGCTTGGTGGAAGTGGGAGTGTATGATGATCTTGATCGGATTGAATAGTGAGGATTTGATTAAATGTTTAAGAGTGTATTTATTTCAGTTTATTGAGACCTAAATATACCAGTAACTTAGAGAATGGATATACCGTTGATTTAGAGGATTATAATATATTGATAGGAACGAGAGAACTGATTATTGGTCTTTTGAGCTTGTGGTTTGCTGTATTGGATAGAAATAGACTTAATATTTAATGTTCACGATGACTGTATTGAGATTATGAGTTGATGGATCAGTTACCGATATATTCTTAGTACAGATGGATGAGATGTTGATCAGTTCTAGATAAGACTGTATAGTAAAGAATTAGTATTCTAATTTGTTATTGTATTATTTCATGTTACTGAAAATTACTGAAAAAATAGTGTTAGTCCGTAATACCATGTATTGTATTACTGTTTTACTGTTTACACGATTACTGTTTTATTATTTACCGCGTATACGGTTATTGTTATTGTTTTTCGTATACACGGTCATTGTCACTGTTCGCTGTTATTGTTACTGTCACTATATCATCTCAGTAATCTAGGTAACGTGGATATTGATTGATTGAATAATAATGTAATTAGACAACTTACACGGGAATTAGAAAAATTGATAGAGGAGACATTTGTATTTTGGGTGGACCTAGGATACAGGTTATGCAGCGAGATACGGTTTCACTGAGGGTTCCAGGGATGACTGACATCCCATCTGTTTACTATTCCATTGTTCCACAGTGAGTTATTGTACTGACTATCTAGCGGTGGAACCTGCTTCAGCGCCGGGCATCTGGTTTGTAGTTTCGGGCATATACGACACTCACTTAAAACATAGACAATATTTTTGACGATCAATTTCAATAACATAGGACCGATTGACACGTGTAATAGACGTAATATGAGATATGCTACTGCATGTGGCAGTTGATGTTCACTGACATAATTAATGACAAAATGTATCTTACATATGACATTGTAGACTAAACCTGATACATACATGATATGTTAGACACCTATTATATACATGCTATGATAGACACTCAAATTGATATTTGATTCTGTTATAGTTATTGTTTTTACCGTTTATTCATTCACTGTATTGTCAATGTGTATTTTCATAACAGTATAGCAGCATGCATATACGTAATATGCACGTACACTTTCCCTCATTTTACACACGGGGTTTTCTGACTCCCCTGGATTTGCATATCCAGGTTTATGATTATTTTATTGCTGATGAGGTATTTGGGGAGGATCGCACATGTTACGAGGAGCTCAGAGTTCTCTTTGCTCGATTATTCGATTTGAGTATTATTTCATGTTTTTTTTGTTTATTCTTGCTGATTCTCTGTATCATTTGGACTCACTTTATTCTATTGATTATTCTTAAAATAGTGATATCATGTGTTAAAAATTTATGTCATATTGCAGTGTCTTTATTACCTTCATAGTTGATTGATATAACTTGTTCAGGTTACTTTAGGCTTAGCGTGTATACGTGGGGATTTTTCCTCGCGTATATACGTTGCCGACTGTCGTCGTGACTCTGTTTCCGCATATTCTGGAAAGCGGGACGTGACAGGGTTTTCTTGGTATCAGAGTCAAGTTTTCGACTTGCGACTTAACTTTTGCTTTCGCAAGAGGCCTAGTTCTTATCAATGACTTGAAACAAGTTATATTTACACTGTATAGACATATAACACAATGGTACTGTGTTCACTTGGGAATCGATCATTCTTCCTTTGAAAATTCATCTCTTGAATCTTTTGATATTCATGATTTTAACTTTTCTTTCAGAGCGATCTGGATTTTATTCTCAATTAACATTTTCATATCTATTCCATTTTTCCTGTTTTGACTCTTGGAATTGGCTACTCAATTTCGAAGCCGATAGGAGAAATCAGAGTAGCGCAACAGAAGCGTGGTGGATCAGATGCACAGAGAAGCAATGTGGTAGCGAGAAGACATCACCAACGATCGATCCAGTCCATTTTCTTGATTTCTCAATTTGCTTGATATTTATTCCTTAACTCTGATCTTCTATTATTTCCCCGCTTTATTGAAATTTTGAGGACGGAATTTTTATTAAGGTAGGAAGAATGTAATATCTCTAATTTGTAATACATGATTTAATAATATATAATAGTATTTTTAAAATGTATATATATATATTTTATATTAAATATTATATATTATATGATGTGAGTTAATAGGTGATTGTTATTAAATATTACTGTTTAGATTAATATCATTATTACTGCTAATTATCTAATGGATTGTGTTAATATATTAGATTATTATTGTGATTACAAATTATTATTATTATTGTTATTGTGTAATTGATTTCGCCCGAGTAGCCCACTTCCTTTTCCTATTTCTTTCTCTTTATGCTCAAATTTTTTATTTTTTTCTCAACCCCAAAACAACACATACTTCATTTCTCTTTCTTTCTCATTTTCTCCATTTAGTTTTAAGCCCAACTCAAGCCCAACAACATGCCCAACCCATCTTCCACTCTCTCCTCTATTTAACCCTAATCCTAACATTAACCCTAACCTTAATTCTTAATCTCCAGCTCCCCAACCCTTCAGCTGTCATCAACTTCTTTATCTTCTTCGTCATCACCCTCTCCTTTATTCTTCTTCCCCAGCCGTGCAACCCACTGTTTTCCATTGATTTTCGCAAAGGGGAAAACTTACAAAAAAATGTCGAGGAGTTAAATTACAAGTATTCTTTGAAGGAAAAGATTACAGGTAGATCTCCTCTGGTAGTTTTGGGGAAGTGTGCCGGTAGGAATCTGATCATCGCGCGATCACTTTATCCCTTTGACGATGCGATCGATCAGACAATCAGACTGCTACCTGATGGGATTCCCTTCTCACCTGGTTCGGGGAATCGGAGAACAGAAGGGAGGTAGAACCCTCTTGTTACTTCTCAAATTGCCTCCACTTGGGAATTCCTTCTCGCCTGGTTCCGAGAATTCCTTGAGAGGAAGAAAGATATTAGGGTATTAGTACCCTTATTAGAGAAGTAGTTCTCTGAATTCTTGAACGTAAGAGAATAGATCTATGTATTTAGTCCTCTTCTCTTTTTCAGCCTCTCCCTCTCCATGTGTCTGTGTCCTCCTTCGTATGCCCCTGGTGGGCTATTTATAGAGGGAGCAGGGGTATAATTGTCCCTTGAAAGTCTGAAAACATATTAAGTCAATCTGTTTAAATCTGAAAAGTAGCCTTACCGCAAGGTTAGAATCAGCTTTTGCGAAGCTAGGAATAGTAGATGATGTTGATCTCCTGATCCGCTTTGATTCTTTCCAAATAACTGAAAGATCTTCCCTGATCTTCTTACTTGTTTTAGGAGAGTCGAGAGATTATAGCAAGCAACTGCCAAATTTGATCTCAGATTTGATCTCTATTAGATTTGATCTTGATCTTGAATAGATTTGATCTCATCTGGAGATTTGATTGGTCGAAGGTGACCATAAAAGATCCGCAACGGGGTTACTTCGTCGAACTCGCAGCGGAGCTGGGGAAGCGTCTGACGAAGTTAGAAGGAAAGCTCTTCAGCGGACCTGGATATTTTTTTGGCGAAGCTACCTGTTAGCTTTCTGAGCGGCTGCTGCGGAGTTAACTGAGCACCTCTTGCAGCGAAGTTCGCGAGGGACTCTCTGTGATGCTAAGCAATTTCAGCTTCTCATGCGAGACTCATCTTGTGGGCTCATGCGGGGCTAAGTGTTGAGCTAACTTAGTGTCTCCTACGAGCTTTTCTTGGTTTACTGTCTGCTTCGCCGGATCAATAGAGTCCAAGTTGCTAATTCATTCTTTTTGAGATAGATGAAGAACTGGTTGTCAGCTTGTCTGCCACTTTCTTTTGTAAATGTCAACAAGTTAGACGTTGTTCAGGCCTGTTAGGAATCTTGTCTTTTTTAGAGTATCAACAAGACCCCCTTCAAAATTTTCGTAAGTCTGCAATGGACTGGTTCAGACTTTGAAATACTTTGAACTGCTTTGATTGATATGTGAAATACGAACGTCGCCATAGTGGTTGAGTTTAGCTTCGTTTTCAATTCTGCTTCCGGATTGGAATAAGTTCGTCGAGGAATCGTGTAGATTCGCGATTCTGAATAGCTTCGCGTCTGGATAGCTTCGTGTCTGGATAACTTCGCGTTAACTCAGTGTTTGGAACGACGTTCCATTCCCGAGGCTAACTGCTTTTCGGTTAGTTACGAGAAGGACAGCTCCTTTTTCGAGGTTAGAATAACCTCTCTTGCATTAACGAGGGAGTATTCCCTTTTTCAAGGCCCAGCACTTGAATGCCTTCAATTCTCTCGCGCTTCCAAGCTTAAAGTAGCGGCGGTGTGGTCAAACCATGAGGCCTATAAATAGGACATTTGAAGTCCTCTTTAGGGAAACAGTCTATTCATGACATCTCCTGGTTTTCCAGGAAAGGAGATTCAGATCTCTGAAACAGTGGGGACGCCCACTCTGGCCACTAACCGAACAAGAACTGGTGAGCCTTGGTCATCCAGAGACTTTTACCAATAAAATGGTGACTTTAGGGAGCTTACCTCCCTTAATCTTTTAGCTTTACTAGCTACTTCAGGGATTGATTTCCCTTGTTTTTCATTTTGTATCTGACTGATTTGCAGAGAAGGGCTTCAGCCCTATTTTCCAGCTTCTCGGCGAAGCTATCATTCGCGCTTGATTAGAAATACTCTTTCATGTAGGGTTCCTGTCTTGATGTGTTGAAGTCATCTGTTAAATCTGCCACATAAGCGAGAATTGGGACTTAGCCTCTTCGAGGTTTGAGCTAGTTTTGCCATATAGGTGGGGCTAAGATTGTGTTGCTCTGGACCAGTCTGGCTTAGCCATATAGGCGAGACTAGGACTTAGCTCTTTTTGATGCTCCTTCAGTCTAACTGCTTTAGGTGGAGCTAAGACTTGGCTTATGCTGAGCTAGCTTATCCTCACTGTGCAAGCGAGGCTATCCTCTGCTTAATTAAAGAACCATTGGATCGGATATAAACTGCTTCGCCCAAAGAATTTGACTTAACATTTCGTCTTCGCAGTTTTCTCTTTGATTTAATGCTGACTTATTTCCAGTTTGTATTGCAGTGAACTGTGCCTGCCAGTCTTTTGTCTTGATGAAAGAGACCAGAGACTTGCCTCTTGATCTTCCAGTTGAAACTTTAATCCTAAGCAGGAGGAACATACTGGAGCAATTGATGTGTGTTACAAGAAGAGGTTGGCAGTTGCATATCCGAGATGATCCACTCCAAGAAGGCGGACGTCACCTGTAAGGTCTCAAATCCTTCCTTTGCCAATTTTCATCAAAGAAGATCCAGCTTTTTGGTGGCAACCGGTCCTTTGCCAATTTTCATCAAAGGAGATCCAGCTTCTTGATGACAAAATCTGCCATTATGCGAAGGATTACGGCCTTGTGCAGGAGGAAGGCCTTTCTTGTCCAGTTGGTTTGGCTTATCACCTTGGAAGTAGATAGGACAACTTGTATGCCTTTGGAGCAATGATTCGGTTGTACGAAAGATCACCTTGATGTAGCGTCAATGTATCTTTCCTTTGAATCAATAAAAATGTTTATTTTTCGCTTCTCTGCTCTGTTTTCCTCCTCTTCATTTTGAATTTTGAAAGCAATTGGAATGGACCGGCGGAGCTAAACTTCCTGCGAAGTTAAAAACAGAATCCCAGCTAAATCAGGAACGAGCTTCCAGCGAAGCTAGCATGAATTTTCTGCAAAGTTAGAGCCGAGCTTTCAGCGGGGCTAAGGTTCATCTTTCAGCGAAGTTACTCAAACGTCGGATGAGGTCGACGCTGAACTCACGGCGGAGTTAGCCCTTAGCGGGGTTGAAGCAACGCTTCTCGGGAAGGCGCTTAGGCGCCGTTTCAAATCAATTTGAAACGATTGCCTGTGCTCCTTTCGAGCAGGCGACATTTAGGCAATCATCCGCCTATATAAACTTGATTAGGCTGAAAAGAGAAGGCACCATTTTTCTTTAAATTTTCAGAGAACTACAAATCTCTTCTTCTTTCTTCTTCGTTTGGAGATTCGAGCACTTTTTTAGTTCTCCAATTGTTGACACTTAAAAAAGACAAGATTCTTACTGGCCTGATCAATGTCTAAACTTGTTGACATTTACAAAAGACAAGTGACAGACGAGCTGAAGACCAGTTTTTCACCCATCTCCGAGGGACAGGGAAGCAACTTGGACTCCACTGATCCAGCAAGCAGACAGTGAACCCGGATTGTTTCTGAACAGACCTCAGCAGGTCTAAGGTGCTAGCACTTAGCATCACATGAGCCCAAAGGGATAGCCTCGCTTGAGAGGTTAGGATCATTCAACTCTGCCTTGAAGCCATTCAAAGCTCCGCCAGGAAGCTAACTTATAGCTTCGCCTGAACTGCTAGAGCGCAACTCCGCTGAGAGTTAACTTCGCTTGAAGCTACACAACCGCGCAGAAGGATGTTCGGTATCTTCGCCACAGATGTTATCCAGCTCCGCTGAAGAGCTTTCTTCGGACTTCGCCAGATACTGCCTCCAGTTCTGCTGTGAGTTCAAAGCGGGCAGCGCCGCTATCGGTCTGCTATGGTCAACCTTTGACCAATCAAATCTCCGGATGAGACCGGATCAATATCAAATCCAATCAAGATCAAATTTGAGATCAAATTTGGCAGTTGATTGCCACAATCTCTTGACTCTCCTAAAACGAGTAAGAAGATCAGGGGAAATCCTCCAACGATATGGAAAGGATCAAAACAGATCAAGAAGATCAACCGACCTGCCATTCCTAGCTTCGCAGAAGTTGATCCTAGCCTCGCAGCAAGGCTACTTTCTAGATTTAAACAGATTTGATTCAATCTGTTTCCATATCTTCAAGGGACGATTATACCCTTGCTCTCCTTATAAATAGCCCATCAGGGGTACAAGGAGAGAGGAGAGGCAAGGATATCTCCAGAAACAAAGCTTTTCTGAGACAACACGCACAAGAGGACTCCACAAGCAGAGGCTTCTTCACGACGCACCGTGCGCTCTTGAATTCAGAGACTTTTAGAGAATTGCTTCTCTAATCAGGGTGCTGATACCCTAATACCTTCTTCTCAAGGAATCTCCGGAACCAGGCGAGAAGGAATTCCTAATTGAAGGCGGTTTTGAGAAGTAATAAGAGGGTTCTACCAACCTTCTATTCTCTGATTCCCGGAACCAGGCGAGAAGGGAATCTCATCGCTCGCATCGTCAAAGGGACAAAGTGGTCGCGCGCTGATCAGACTCCTATCGGCACACTTCTCCAGAATCTCTGAGAAGATCTACTTGTAATCTTTTTAAGAATACTTGTAATTTAGCTCCTCAACCCTTTTTATTATAAGTTTTCCTCTTTGCAAATCGATGGAAAACCAAGATGGCGACTCCGCTGGGGACGAAATTCTCCACTGCCGAGAATCAAGTGTCGCAATGCGGCGAACAGACCTTCGGGTCTAACTCTGAAATCAGAAAAGCTAGTGCGGCCAGAGCCTCTCTGGCTAAATCTTCAAGGAAAGTCCCTGCGGGGACAGAAAAGGTTCTCTGCGAACCTACTGCGGTTCTCTGGCGCAACAAGGAAGCACGCCCGCAGTCCAAGTCCTTCACTTTCGAGAATCTGGTCGTTCAATTCGACCAAGGAAGATTTGAAGAAGTCCTCTCTGGGGGTGGCCTAATGCTTCGAGCACGGAAGCATAGGAAGATCTCCATGACCAAGGTTTCGGAACAGAAACCAGAAGCAGAATTCTGCCAACACCCTTCAGCCTCGCGTGTGGCTAATCAGGTTCCTTGCGAACCTAAGTATCCTCTGCCAAAGCAGATGTGGAGGCCTAAACAGAAGACTCTGGCTGAAGCTTCAGGCGTAGCTACGCCAAAACCGCGCCTGTCTCGCAAAGAAAAAGGTAAGATGCCGGTCTGCTCCAACAATGCTGCCAACTATGAAGTCACGACGGCAATTATACCGTCGCCCAATTCAAGAGCAGCAACGCATTGTACCAGCCTTGTTCATACAAGCGAAGCTACTGTACCTCAGCGTACTCACCGGGTTCATCCCCTTCGCAGCAGCATAGCGGGTAAAGCACCACAGCGTGCTCCGCTTTCTAGTACGTCAAGCACTAAGTTCGCGCCTATTGGCAAAGCTAGAACTCAAGCACTATTCAGTGCTAATCCTTTCTGCAGAGATAAAAGGAACAAGACATTCTCCTATGCGCTATCCAAGGGAGCTTCTGCACCAGATCGTTTAAGCCCAACTGGGTCTGACCTGCGGGAATTCTTGACGAACAAACGGAAGTCGAAATCTTTTCGAACTACTTCCCCCTGTTGTCAGCTGGTGACCGTCCACTCGGTCCATTGCCGGCTGGGGCCAATCCCTGCCACTCCTCCAGGACGACGATCAGTTTTTGATCGATTGTCGGTACAGGCCCCGAGGGAGCATCGCAAAAGGAGCATCTCGTGGGATTCACCCTCTGCATCCGTCAACATGACCGGAAGAGGACGAGATTTACGCAGGGGAAGACAAACATCTAACGGCACCCCCTGCAGCTCCCCAGATCCAGATTACAGCCCAGGCTTAGGCGAAGTCTTGGTGCATGAAGAGGGTGTTTTTCGAAACACCAGATCTAGGGTGGCGATACCCTATAATTATGAACAGCCTTCCTCCTCAACGGCCCTAGCCTCGCCGGGGCCCAGGAGAGCACTCCAGCCATCTGATGAAGAGGACGAAGACAGTGGGTACGCCTCTTCGGCGACAGTTAGCTCAGTGCGAACAGACAGAGCATCAGTCAATATGGCTGATAACACTAATGACGACCTTCGTCGGCGCCTAGAAGCTCGGGAACAAACTTCCAAAGCCCAGCAAGAGGCCTGGACAATATTCAACAGATGCTTGCTCGACTCCTCAGCAATCGGAATGACAATGATGCCGGGAGCAATCACGATGAGGAGGAACTCTAGACCCAGACAAAGTCAAAGCCATTCAGAGCATGCATCCACCGAGGAATCTCAAAGAGCTTAGAGGCTTGCAAGGCAGGCTGGCTTATATCAGAAGATTCATTGCAAATCTCTCAGGCCGCTGTCAACCGTTCACCCGACTCATGAAAAATGGTGCTTCCTTCATATGGGATCAAGCTTGCCAGGAAGCTTATGAAGACATCAAGACGTACCTCACAAAGCCTCCAGTCTTAGTGACCCCTACATCAGGGAAACCATTCTTGCTTTATGTAAAAGTTATGGACTACTCTCTCGGTGCCCTCCCTTCTCAAAGGACGACAATGGTCACGAGCAGGCGATTTATTATCTGAGCAGGACTCTGATAGGGGCGGAATCTCGCTATAATTCTATCGAGAAAGAGTGTTTAGCTCTCGTCTTTGCTGTTCAGAAGACGCGACATTATTTGGTCGGCCAAACCATACATGTCATCTCCAGAGTGAACCCATTGCGTCTCCTTATGACAAAGCCAGGATCACTGAATTCAAGATTGGCTAAATGAGCACTTCTTTTGTCTCAATACGACATGATCTTTACCCCTCAGAAGGCGGTTAAAGGTCAGGCCCTGGCAGAGTTCTTGGCTGCTCATCCAGTTTCGGAACATTCAAAACTTCACGAGGATATTTCAGATGAAGTCTTCGAGTCCAATGTAACCTCAGAGGATGAAGTGTGGCAGATGTTCTTCGATGGAGCATCACGAATAGGCCCTAAAGGCAAGATCATTGCCGGAGTGGGGGTTGTGTTTATCTCCCCACAGAATCATGTCCTTCCCAGAGCATTTTCTCTGACGGAATCATGCTCCAACAATGTAGCAGAATGTAATGCCCTGCTCATTGGTCTTCAGCTTGCCCATGGAATGGGGGTACGCTACCTCGAAGCTTACGGCGATTCAAAATTGATCATCAATCAGGTTAAAGGCGAATACGAAGTTCGCCACGAGGACTTGGTGCCTTATTGTCACACGGCCATTGAATTGGCTGACCTATTTAAAGGTTTCTACATCGGGCACGTGTCTCGATCCCAGAATACCAAGACGGACGTTCTTGCTGCATTAGCAACAACACTAGCCTTGCCAGCCGACACCGAGTATCACCTCACAGTCGCAACTCGACATCTTGTATGCTCCAAGCACATGCTAAGAATTCGAGAAGCCTATAATGTCTCCACAGATCTTGAGCCAAGAGACTGGCGCTTTCCTCTCATTGACTATGCTTTTGCACGGTCTGCTTCCAGACGATCCTAAAGAAGCGGCGTCTGCCAGACGAAGGTCTCTCCGTTTCTACTACAATCCAACTTTGAAGACACTTTACCGTCGTTCATATGACGGTGTTCTCCTCCGTTGCCTTTCTCATTCAGAGGCACAGGAAGCGCTTAAAGAAGCGCACACGGCATTTGCGGAGCTCATCAGCCAGGTTCGAAACTTAAAGACAGGTTGCGTAGGCTTGGATATTATTGGCCAACTATGATAGCTGACGCCATCCAATATGCACGAAGGTGTAAAGCATGCCAGATCCATGCAGACTTCATACACCAGCCTTCGGAGTTGCTCCAAACGACTGTTGCTTCATGGCCATTTGAAGCATGGGGAATAGATGTCGTAGGACCAATCAGCCCCTCTTCAACAAAAGGTCACCGGTTCATCCTCGCAATAACCGATTACTTTTCAAAATGGGCGGAAGCTATACCATTAGCTGAAGTCAAACCTCTAATGTGGTTAACTTCATCAAACACCATGTCATCCATCGATTCGGTGTCCCTAAGCGGATCATCCACGACAACGGTCCCCAATTCATAAGCCAAGTTTCTATCGGTTCTGCGATAAATACTGAATTCAGAATGTGGCTTCAACTGCTTATAATCCTGCCGCCAATGACTTGGCGGAAGCATTCAACAAAACGATCATCAAGCTACTCAAGAAGTTTGTCTCCTCGAACAAGCGAGATTGGGACGAAAAGCTCGGTGAATGTCTCTGGGCCTATCGAACCACGGTTCGGACACCGACAGGCAATACGCCTTTTCCCTGGTATATGGGTGCGAAGCAGTCATCCCATTGGAAATCCAGATGCCGTCATTGCGAGTAGCTCTGACCACTAAAATCACATCAGAAGATAATGATCGGTTACGTCTTCAAGAGCTCGAAGCCCTAGATGAGAAGCGACTTCAAGCCCAGCAACATATTGAGCTATATCAAGCTCGAATCTCAAAAGCCTTCAATAAGAAGGTCAGACAGAGAGTCTTCCAGAAAGGAGACCTGGTTTTAACCGTCAGACGACCGATGATTATGACGCACAAGACCAAAGGCAAATTTCAGCCTAAATGGGAAGGACCGTTCATAATAGAAACAGTCTATTCAAACGGAGCATACCGCCTTATGACTTCAGATGGCGACCTACTCATGATGCCGATCAATGACAAGTTCTTAAAGAAGTATTATCCTTAATCAAGGATCCTTCTCATGATCAAGTTAACACTACACCTCTGATCAAGATCTTCGTGTCCAAAGTACACACAAAGAGAGCCTTTCTCTTCATCCAAGCGAGATAATACAACCGTAAACCAGTAGGAACCTGGTCGTGCATTGGCTGTCCCGAAGGAGAATCGAGGTTATGCATATATTAACCAGATAATCCGACATCCTTAACGATTAAGGATAGAGGAAAATGTTGGCCTGTAAGCCCAACATAAGTCTTCGACAACTCATCATGCTGAGGGGAATAGCATGGCTAGCCCAACTCAAACGGTAGTTGGTAAAGGCATATCAAAACCGTTGATAGTTGGGGGTTTGCTAAAAATCCCAAGGGACCTGTTCCCATTCGATTCCCTCGTTTCTCCCTGTGAGAACGAGACCTCCAAAATCACTTACCAATTCTCATCCATAGAATGGTAAGACCACAGATACATTTCGCTGTTACGTTAACATTAAACCTATGACAGTGATTCCTCGTTTCTCCCTGTGAGAACGAGACCTCCAAAATCACTTACCAATTCTCATCCATAGAATGATAAGAACACATATATAAATCCGCTGTTACGTTAACATTAAACCTATGACAACAATTCCCTCGTTTCTCCCTGTAAGAACGAGACCTCCAAAATCACTTACCGATTCTCATCCATAGAATGGTAAGACCACATATACATTTCGCTGTTACGTTAACATTAAATCTATGACAGTGATTCTCTCGTTTCTCCTTGTGAAAACAAGACCTTTTTCCAAATTTCATTACAACCCCGAGCCCTGTTGACAAGTCTCAACCTCGAGCCTGTTGACATTTATAAAAGACAGGTCTCAACCATACTTGCTGACATTTACAAAAGGCAAGTATTACCCCTTTAGTCCTGTGAGGGCTAATCTTGAGATTGGTGATTTCTCAATGGGTTATGTCATTGCGACCTCTGAACCGGTAGATGGCCAAGTCTCATTATCCAATCCAACAAGGATTATGTTCTCGAGTGGCTACAATACAACTTTGAAAGGACAATTCAGCAAGTCAAACGAGTTGGAGACTCGATAGGGAGTCAAAACAAAGAAAGAATTTTCATTGATTCCAAAAGGATGAGATACATGAAGGCACATATACAACGACCTACAGGCGTACATTGTGAGATCTGATCCGCTCTCTTCAAGGGAAACTAGCCTCGTCCTCCTGTCATCAGCAGCCTGGGCAAGCGCCTGCAACTTCAGCTCAGCCTCATTGAAATCCATTGCCTGGGCCAAACGAGCTTCGACCTCCGCCAAAGTTGCCCTCTGCGACAATCCCTGCTGCGAGAGTTCGTCACTTTGAGCCTTGAGCTGCTCAAGCCGCGCAGCTTCTTCAAGACGCACCGGTTCAGCCTTGGACAAGAGAAGGTTTCCCTTCCTAATCATCTCCTTGGCCTTCGCAATCCTATCTTCAGCATCAAGAAGAGCACTGGTGGAAGCATCGATGGCATTTCCAACCTCTGCTTGCCTTGTTTCCAAGGATTTCAAATCAGAGGAAATAGCCTCAGCGGCTTCTTGAGCGGCAAGACGGGCCTCATGCTTTTGAGCGACAAGGCGCGCAAACCGCTCATCAACCAAAGACTCCAAGTCCGAGCGGCTGAGACGGCGCCATTCCTCTACGTCCCTCTCGAATTGATCTACCAGGAGCTCCAAGGCAGCGGCCTGGTGGTACCCTTCAAGGTCCCGAATACTTTCAATATTGCGGAAGAGGACCACCTTCAAAGTTGAGAACGATATAGTCGAACCTTTCAAGACCAGGTCGATGCTTCACCCTAAGCCTTTGTAAAAACTATCGACCATGTCGCCTATAAAATCGTTTTCAACCTCGGCCACCTCTGGTGGACGGGCAACTTCAGAAAAATCCACCAGCCTGGTTGACACTACCGTGGAAGGAGCAACAGGAATACTAACAACAGTAAGACAGGCCGTTGGTGATCTTGGCGGAGTCTTCATGGAAATCAGTACACTAGCCACCACGGAGGTAGGACTAGTGACCATCTCCTGAACAGCAGGTTCAACCACCAGGGTTGGAGAAGTAGGGCTGGTAATCACCTTCAGCTCTGCGCTTGGCAAAACTGTCGGCACCTCACTCGTTGATATAGATGGGAGTGAAGACACCTCCGGGACTGCCGTCCCTTCAACCTCTGGTCTTTCAACCGCCTTGGGCCGATAAGAGGGTAGGTCGCCATATAGCACATCCAACACAGCAGCATCCGCCGCTGTCGAAGTGCTCATATCACCCCTCGACCCCTCGGGAAGATCGTCTGGTTCCCTTGAAGCTAATGCACCTTGAGGCGGAACACCTGCAACAAAATTGTGTTTAGGCAAGACACAATAAATAGTAAAAGCCAAAAGGTCGGAACAATACCAAAGGATGATGTCGCCTCAAACATCTTAGCAGCCGTATCAGTCTCTACGGGCCCCATTGGAAAGTCCTTTGCGGAGTCAACACGAATGCCCGGCCCGCTTTCGCTTGCCGAATCTTCCGTGGACCACCCAAAAGAGCTTGACGCTACAGGACTTCCTTTGAAAGTCTCAACGCCCGAAGGACCAACGTCAGCTGCATCACCTCCGGATTCCTCCGGGACGGCAAAATAGCCGGCCTCATCACCCCCGTGGTAAGCGGATAGGGGATCATAATGTTCCCATTGTTCTCCGACGGCCCCAGCTCTCGGGCTCGTCACCGCCTCAGCTCCTACATCACGAAGCAGATAATAAGCGGTCCGGAACACATGGAAGATATATTACAAAGACGAAGCTGATCTTACCTAAGTCCGGAGCAATTTCACCAGTAGTCGGTTCACCAACCGATGGTTCAACTACTAATGGGACAAGAGGAGGAACCGCCACAGATGGTTCGCCCTCTACAACGACCGTGAGAGCTTGGCGACGGGGCTTCTTCACCAACTCCTTCCTACGAGACACACCTGTCCGTTTGCGCTTGAGAGGGGCATCAGAGCTTCCTCCTCGGCTTCTACATGTCTTGGGAGAACTGTCCCCATCACGCCAGAACCGGCTGCGAGAGTCTCGACACCCGCCTCCGCTTCAAAGCGAGGACTTTTCGCATCCGAGGCTTCGCTGTCATCAACAGCAACGAATTCTTCTATGCCCGGGATGCGAACTCTCCTACCTTCCCTTCTCTCAGAGACCTTCCGCTTCAGCCGCTGAGAAATTAACTTCACACCAGAACTGTTAGCATTGAATCCAAGGGGTGTGGAGTTGGAAGTGGCATACCACTGGCAGAAGCACATGGTCATTAGAAGATTGGGAGTCCTCAACGGCGTACGCAGCCGCGCCCCAGTACAGCCTGTAATGAAGAATCGCCAGGTACGGGCTCCATCAATGAGACTCCCCATGAAAGCCAGATTGAGATTTGGGTTGCCCACATACAGTTGGTCATATCCAAACTGCCGAGCAAACCGACTTGGAACATAGGGCTCCAAATAGCAGGTGTCCCCGCTTCTATACAATAAATGTGAGGGCCGGATGCTGACCAGCCACTCAAAAACTCCCGGCTCAGGGACGACTGCCCCTCCCCCGCATCTTTGAACTCTTCCCCATAGCCTGCACCCCGAATACGGGGAAAACAGCGGAAGAGACTATAGACGTCATAGCGACGTACTAATTTACGGGCCTCAGCCACGTAAGTCTTCTGCCATGAGCATCCTTCGAATCGGCGGAGGAGCGCCATTCGAACATCTTGCGGGGGATCCTCTCCAGCTTCAATCAAAGAAGGACAATGCAGGGCGAACCACGCCATCAAGTAAGTGTACGGCAGACCTATCCTGGGATTAGGACCGTCACGAGGCGAAATGGCCCCCTTTCCACGCTTCGTTGCTGGCGGCCTGCAAAAAGCCTCCATTAATGCACGAAGGCCTCTCTGGATACAGCACACCATGGCTGGAAGAAGACCCAGAGGACAACCATGAACCAAACGAACAGCGGGCAGCAAAACATTCGGATGAACGACGTCACCGGAAGAAGACAGCACCACGCATCTCTTCAGCCAGACTGTCAAGAAGCCTGCCAGCAGTGCCTTCCGGGACATCGGCCGGCGAGCCTGATGATGGAAACTCCGAAGGACATCACCCTTCTCAAAAGGACCATCGTCTTCCTTCACAACTGAACCCCTTGGAAGTGTTTTTGCATCCGGTCAAAGATGTCTTCGACAGTGACTCCACAGTGAGCCGCTTCAGGAGTGTTCTCCATATCTGGGAACAAGTAATCTCCCTAGCTTTTCAAGCTACAGGAAGTTCCCTTACTGCCCCCATGCATACTGGAGCAAATGTATAAGTGGCACATTAACTCCCGGTAGGTCTCGAACAAGGCAGGCTCCTGCTTCTCCAGAAGAGCCAATTCTGCCTCGCACGGGAAGTATTCTTCATAGGGAAGAGACCCAAAAGGCAGGGCAGAGACTTCCCACATCTCATGCAAGGCCATACCCAACTCACCGACAGGGGTGAAGAAAGTCCCTGAAGCAGGGCAATACAATTCAAAAATGGCGTAGAAGCACGCCACGTTCATCTCAATACAGTAGCAGGTCGCCCTGACGGCCTCATAGAGGTTTACCCCCTTCAGATCCTCCTCGAAATGAGCAAGGATATATGTAGTTAAATCCCTCCACCATGCCTTCGGAGGGTGAATCCAGCCTGGAGTCCTGAAGTTAGTGGCCGGGTAGTTCCCATTGACCTTGCAGAATTGGTTGCCAAAGGTTAGCGCCACTGCGGGATTTTCTCCCACTGGGATCTTTCGCGACACATTCCCAGGATGTAGACCCATTATGCAACAAGGAGGCCCGCTCTTGCATAACCAGGAGACTGAAGCATCAATTTTCCAATGTGGACAGAGTCAGTGCTCTGGCTCACTTCCCACGACATCTTCCGAGCCTGCGTCACACTCTGGAAGGAAGACAAAGAAAAATGTCGCTTGTTGGACGGAAGGTAGAACTTCTCACCATCCAACTAGAAAACCCACTGCCCTTCCCCTGCCAGTAGTTGGTGATCAGGATCTGGTGCGTCATCCCCGAACATGAAGTCGGGCTTCCTATAAGTTCGACGGTCAATATCTTCAAGGGAAGCCGTAGTCAAAATACTCCTCGTGGTGTATTGATCACCACCATAAATAAGCGTGTCTCGGACGAGAGAGCTTCCCTCGCTAAACAGAGAAGCCTGCCCTTGAAATTGCAGGCTGATATTGCCGTCCAATCCCCTGGTCATCCCAAATAGATTGTTCGAAGGACCAGGAGTGTAGTGCACTGCAGAAGCAAAGAAGAATCATGATTAGTTCATCAGCCAAGCGAATACAAAGACACAAGTTTCACCAAGGCATAGCCTCGCCCTCTGAACGAAGCTAACAAGGTGACAGTTTCGCCAAAGCTTAGCTTCGCAGTTACAGTCAAGTTCGCATTTCGCAGAAAATGTCCAAGTGTTAGATTCGCTTCGAAAAGCTTAAGCAGAAGGCGGCACAGCCTTGAGGACTAACTTCGTCAAAAGGGCATTATGGTCAAAAATTATCATTAGTCCTTTGCGGCCATGATTGAGGGGACAGACCCATATCCTATTGTTCAACAGGATGAAGACAGTATAAGGGATAGCTTCGCCTAGAAGCTTAAAGAACTCTTCAGTTCTTGAATTCCCGTTCGAGAAAATAAGGGAAATGTAGGGAAATGGATTCCCTAACAATACCAGATCATAATTTGATCATTTTTGGGTTCATCCAAAGACAGCCAGACATCGGCTTTAAAAGAGAGACGGCAGTCTCTAATCGAAAGGGAAAGATCCCTACCGGCGATTGGTCGTTCGATGACCGGAGGAGGAGAGGGACCCTCCGCTGCAGAAGTCGCCACTTCTTTCCCTGCTCGTCTCTTGGGTGCCATTGAAGAACTATGGAAGTTCTTGATCTCTTGAATAAAGAGGAAAAAGGAAGAAGAAGAGTCAAAGGTCTCTAAAATTTTCAAGTAAAGAGATCTGCTCTTTCTCAGTCCGATCGAGCTTTTATAGGCCGATGATCGCCTGAAACGACGCCTCGAAAAGAGTACAGGCTGTCGTTTCGTTTCAAATTAATTTGAAACGGCGCTTAAAGCGCCTTCCCGAAAAGCGCTGATTCAGCCACTAAGGGCTAACTTCGCCACAAGTCAAATGCGGACTTCGCACAACAGGATTGCCTTAGCTTTGTTAGCTTTGTTAAAGGCATAGGCCGAACTTCACAGATATGCTAGCTTCGCCGGAAGCTCGTTCCTGTTTTAATCCTATCTCGCATGGAGTTTACCTCCGATAGCCGAATTCAAGATGAAGGCAAGGCGGAAATCAAATGAGCAGAAAATGAACTTTCATTGATTTAAAAGGAAAGGTACATTGATATTACATCAAGGTTGTGTTTTGTACAACAGATTCAGTTGCTCAGCAAGATCATTTGCGCAAAAGGCATACAAGTGGTTTTATCTGCTTCCAAGCCAGACCAACTGGACACGAAAGGCCTTCCTCCTGCACAAGGCCGTAATCATTCACATAATGATAGAAGGTGCCACCAGAACAGATTGTGCCACCAGGACAGATGGTGCCACCAGGATAAGGTCAGTGATCTCACAGGTGACGTCCGCTTTCCCGAAGTGGATCATCTCAGATAAGCGACCACCAGCCTCGCCTCAAAAGGGATCATCTCAGATAAGCGACCACCAGCCTCGCCTCAAAAGGGATCACCTCGGATAAGCGACTACCAACAACCTCTGGGACACACATCAACTGCCCAAGTTTGTTCCTCCTGCTTAAAAGTAAAGCTTCAACCAGGGAAGCATAAGGCAACTTTTCGGTCTCTTTCATCAAGTCACAAAATTGGCGAACATAGCTCACTGCAATGCAAACTGAAACAAGTTAGCAGTTAAACACCGGAGAAGCTGCAAAAACACTAAGTCAAATTCTTTGGGGCGAAGTAATCCGATTTCAGTTAAAGCAGAGGATAGCCTCGCTTGCACAGTGATGATGGGCTAGCTCAGCAAATGTCAAGTCCTAGCCTCGCCTATATGGCTAAGCCAGACCGATCCTGTGGAACACAGTCTTAGCCCCACCTATATGGCAAGACTGGCTCAACTTTGAAGAAACTAAGTCCCGAGTTCTACCTGTGTAGCGGACTTAACTTGCAACGATTTTTCTCTGATCAAGTCAAGATGATAGCTTCGCTGGAAAGCTATGCTGAAATCCTTAACATGCAATCAGCCAATTGCAAAATGAAGAACAAGGGAAACTAATCCCTGAAGCAGCTGTTAAAGTTAAATTAAGGGAGATGAATTCCCTAAACTTGGTGAAGTCGTTGAATGATCAAGACTTACCAGTCCTTGGCTGGATAATGACCAGAGTGGGCATTCTCACTAATTAAGAGATCTGAGTATCTCTCTCAACCAAGAGAAGAGAAGAAGAGCAGACCACTTCTCTTCAGAGGACCTCAAGTGTCCTATTTATAGGCCTCATGGCCTGAGCGCTGCCGCCTCAAGCGTGGAAGCACGAGCGCATTCAAGGCATTTACTGCGCCTTGAGAAAAGGGACGGTTTCCCTTGGAACCGTGCAAAGGAAGAAACATCTCCCTCATAAAGGCACTCATGGTGCCATGAAGAAAGGGAATATCCTCCTTTGGAAACGCGCGAGGAAAGAATATCTCCCTCGATCGGTGCGAGAGAAGTAATCCTTCTCGTAACCGGCCCACGGCAGTTGGCCTCGGAAAAGCGACAGATGTTCCAGAGCGAATCTACCTAGCCGCGAAACTACCCAGACGCGAATCTACATGATTCTTCGGCGAATCTACATCCCAAAGCAGGATTGAAAGCGAAGCTGAACTCAACCATCATGGCGACGTTCATACTCCACACACCACCAATCAAAGCAGTTCAAAGTATTTCAAAGTCTGAGCCATTGCAGACTTTCGAAAACTTTGAAGGGGGTCTTGTTGACACTTAAAAAAGACATGATTCTTACTGGCCTGAACAATGTCTAAACTTGTTAACATTTACAAAAGACAAGTGACAGACGAGCTGAAGATCAGTTTTCACCCATCTCCGAAGGATAGGGAAGCAACTTGGACTCCACTGATCCAGCAAGCAGACAGTGAACTCGGATTGTTTCTGAACAGACCTCAGCAGGTCTAAGGTGCTAGCACTTAGCATCACATGAGCCCAAAGGGATAGCCTCGCTTGAGAGGTTAGGATCATTCAACTCTGCCTTGAAGCCATTCAAAGCTCCGCCAGGAAGCTAACTTATAGCTTCGCCTGAACTGCTAGAGCGCAACTCCGCAGAGAGTTAACTTCGCTTGAAGCTACACAACCGCGCAGAAGGATGTTCGGTATCTTCGCCACAGATGTTATCCAGCTCCGCTGAAGAGCTTTCTTCGGACTTCGCCAGATACTGCCTCCAGCTCTGCTGTGAGTTCAAAGCGGGCAGCGCCGCTATCGGTCTGCTATGGTCAACCTATGACCAATCAAATCTCCGGATGAGATCGGATCAATATCAAATCCAATCAAGATCAAATCTTAGATCAAATTTGGCAGTTGATTGTCACAATCTCTCGACTCTCCTAAAACGAGTAAGAAGATCAAGGGAAATCCTCCAACGATATGGAAAGGATCAAAACAGATCAAGAAGATCAACTGACCTGCCATTCCTAGCTTCGCAGAAGCTGATCCTAGCCTCGCAGCAAGGCTACTTTCCAGATTTAAACAGATTTGATTCAATCTGTTTCCATATCTTCAAGGGACGATTGTACCCTTGCTCTCCTTATAAATAGCCCATCAGGGGTACAAGGAGAGAGGAGAGGCAAGGATATCTCCAGAAACAAAGCTTTTCTGAGACAACACGCACAAGAGGACTCCACAAGCAGAGGCTTCTTCACGACGCACCGTGCGCTCTTGAATTCAGAGACTTTTAGAGAATTGCTTCTCTAATCAGGGTGCTGATACTCTAATACCTTCTTCTCAAGGAATCTCCGGAACCAGGCGAGAAGGAATTCTTAATTGAAGGCGGTTTTGAGAAGTAGTAAGAGGGTTCTACCAACCTTCTATTCTCTGATTCCCGGAACCAGGCAAGAAGGGAATCTCATCGCTCGCATCGTCAAAGGGACAAAGTGGTCGCGCGCTGACCAGACTCCTATCGGCACACTTCTCCAGAATCTCTGAGGAGATCTACTTGTAATCTTTTTAAGAATACTTGTAATTTAGCTCCTCAACCCTTTTATTGTAAGTTTTCCCCTTTTGCAAATCGATGGAAAACACCAATGACTCTCAAAAGACGGTCAGGAAAAGAGGTAGCAACCTCTACGTCGGAGGGTCCTTCTCCTCCTCCGGTCATCGAACGACCTATCGCGGGTAGGGATCTTTTCCTTTTACTCAGAGATTTTCATCTCTTTTTGAAGCCAATTCCTGGCTATCTCATAATGAATCTAGAACGATTCATTGTGATTCAGTGATCTCAGGGAGTTCAAGTCCCTTAATTTCTCTTGATTTCTTGATTGGGAATCTAAGACCCGAAGGGGTTTCTTCTCTAAGCTTCTATGCGAAGCTAACCCTTAGGCGGTTCTCATCCTGCCGAATAATAGGATGCGAAGCAACCTTTGGAGCGCAGCTAAAAAGGACCTTAATGCCCTTAAAATAATTCTTAGGTAACAGTACCCTTCTGATGAAGTTAGCCCTTTATCGCGTTTAGTTGTCCGAGGTCAAGCTTCCAGAGCGAAGCTAATACTTGGATATTTTTCTCCATCCTGCCTTCATGTGGATTGCGGAATTAAGCTGCTGCTGCGAAGTTGAGCTTCGGGGCGAAGCTATTGCTAGGCCAGCTTCGCTCGGAGAGCGAAGCTATGCCTTAAAATTTTTAAATCCTTGCATTTCTTCTGCCAACTAATTTAAGTTTGTCTTGTCTCTGCAGTGTACTATACTCCTGGTCCCCTAAACAGTCTTTTTGGAACGGCTAGAGGGTTGGACGGTAATGTTAGTCGTTGTTCAGGCCAGTTAGGAATCTTGTCTTTTTTTAGAGTGTCAACACCCATCCATCACCCTCTTCCTCTTCCCGCGCTGCTTCCCCACCGTGACCACCTCCACGCCTTGCCGCTGGAGCCTGATCTCTGCGTGATCATCTTCCCTACGCTGCCTTCAGAACCGCCGCCTCCCTCGGCTTCCTCTATGCCACCGCGAACTCCACCATCTCCCACTATTTTAAATATCGATTGATATACCGGTATATCGGCCGAGATACCGTTAATTTATCTAAAACGATACGATAAGTGTAAAATTTACCGGATATCATTTTGGGCCGATATGTGCTGATATATCGCTATGTGGCCGATATATCGACCGATATTTGAGATGAAAATATCCGATATATCGCCACGTGACACATTTGAGGTGCCTCTACAAATGCATTTGAGGAGATTCTATAAAAAATAAGTATCTCCTATAAGTTTATGACCCTAAACTTGCTTTAAGTAGTTTCATATGATTTATGTAGGCAATCACATGTAATTCTTTATCTGGTATGACGTCTGACTTGACGTCCGGTATTTAGTACCATATCGCGATATATCACCGGGTATCTGGTATTCGGTATATAATTTTGCCGACCGATATATTACTGATATCCTATATTTAAAACACTGCCATCTCCACATATCACCACCTCGACCACTGTATCCTCCATCTCCTTCAATCACAAACACACTGCCCACTTGCACCTCACACAGCTAAACCGAGCACCACACACTCCATTATGCCACCCTCCATTACCAACCCCAAGCACGACCGCAACACTTAACCCCTCTCTTCCTCGTGCTCCCTCTTCCTCCTGGCTACGTCAAGCCACCGTCGCCTGCCATGCCAGCACCCTCAGGCCAGTGACAACCACCCCGCACGCAAGCCCTCACTAACCACCTGCAACTGCCCTCAACTCTGTCGTCGCCATCGCCTCCTCGTCCCCAGGCCAACACCCCCTCTACTTCCCCTTTACGCACGACCACCTCCTCCGTGCCGCACACCTTCCCCCACTTGCTGCTGTTCCCTTGCTCCTCTTTCGCCGTTCCCAACTCTCTTTGCACTATCCCCCTCTATCATTTCCTATATATATCTCTCTTACTCCCTTTTCATATTGGATCCCCACTTAGATCCAAACCCGAAACCACATCCACTTCATTAATGGAAAGATAAGTTTAAGTCGTGAACCCGCTTTGGATCCGACCCGTTTCCATAATAAAGGTAAAGTTATATTCAACCTCTTGATAAATAAGATCATTATATTCTAGATTTTATTCTGACCCAATATATTATTTGATTTATTTTTGGACGATAACTTGGCCATTCGGAACCGTGTGCGAGCGATGCTAGAGGCGTTGGACCGTGACGACTAGAGCTAAGCATCCACGATAGCTACTGTGAGTGTTTATTTTATTGTGCATTTTATTATTATTCAATTTTATCGTGTCTGTTTGTTTTTCTTGTTTTGTTATCTATTTATTTTATTAGTGATTGTCCTTATTTATTGTATTAATAACAGTTTACTGAATTTAATTTGGTTATTTAATTAATGTGTCTATCGATTTAAACTGCATGAGTGTTTTAGTTATTCCTAAGTAAATAATTATGTTTTATTACTATTATTTAAATTATCCTATCTATCATTTCATGTGATTGAATTGTTTTGATTTTAATAAATTGGGTGTCAGATATCGTGGTGTGTTGTGTGTGAATACTGATCCATCAGATTGACGAGATTGACAGCCAGTGATGAATCCTATTTATTTATTGATGATTCCAATAAAAATGAAATAGATTATCTATGAGAGATTGTTATTATCATTCTGAGAGAAAGTAGATATATTATAGACAATTGATTGGATATATCGTTGATGATAATGTATGCGGACTTACTATTTATTCCTGTGATGTAGGTATTTCTCTTTATTGATAGATTATTATATTTATTGGATCTGTAAATGCTTGGATTGGTCAGTGAACTTTTATTGGAATAGAACTTGACTGAAGATTGGGGAGCAGACCAAATCAGTTAGTGCTGTGGATTTTACAAATATGCAATAGAGTGCTAGTCATGAAATATTACCCTTAGAAGAGTTGGATTTTAGTGATGATAGATCAGACAAATACTTGATGTTAAATATACGTGGACTCTAAATTTTATAGACATATGTGTACTTTTTATCGGTTCATATTTAATTGTTTATCATTTTGATTCGGATTTAGATGGGAGAAATTTAGACTATGATCTGAATTGATGTGAGGTTCGATTAGTTCGTGATCGTAGATAATGTGTGGATTTCTTATGTAATCAGATCTTTCTTATTTGATGATAGTTTAGATGGGATTGACGATGGTTGAATTTTGATTATACGAGTGAATACTTTACATAAATATTGATGTGTATTATGATATTGATTTTGGAGTAGTAGAATCAAAGATTTTTAGATTCACTCGCTGATTAGTTTGTTTGAGCAATGATGAGTTTGAGTTTCTTGATGTTGAGTACTAGATGTAGAGACAAATTTAAGTTTTATATTGCTTGAGGAATGGTGTAAATGAATTAGCCTGAGAAAGTGGATTATACATTTCTACAATTTGGTTATTACCTTCTTTTGGATCGGTGGTTTAGCTTGATGGAAGTAGGAGTGTATTTTGATTTTGATCGAAGTGAATAGTGAGGATTTGATTAGATGTATCGGAGAATGTATTTATTTCAATTTATTGAGACTTGAATACACCAGTGATTTAGAGGATGAATATATCGATGACTTAGAGGATTATAGTAGATTGACATGAACGAGAAACTGATTATTGGTTTATTGAGTTTGAGGTTTTTGTATCAGATACTCTAACACGGACTTAATATTTGATATTCACAATGACTATTGATATTATAAGTTGATGGATCAATAATCGATATATCCTTAGTGCAGATGGATGAGATATTGATCAGTTCTAGATGAGATTGTATAGTAAATAATTAGTATTCTGACTTGTTTATTTCATGTTACTGAGAACTACTGAGAAAATATTGTTAGACCGTAACGCTATGTATTGTATTAATGTTTTACTGTTTTATTGTTTATCGTGTATACGTTTATTGTTACTGTTTACCGTATACACGGTCATTGTCACTGTTCACTGTTATTGTTACTATCACTGTATCATCCTAGTAATCTAGGTAACATGAATTTGATTGATTGAATAATAATGTAATTAGACAACTTGCACAGGGATTAGAGAAATTAATAAAGGAGACAAAGTATGTATTTTGGGTGGACCTAGAATACAGGTTGCGTAACAGAGATACGGTTCCACTGCAGGATTTTAGGGGATGATTGACATCTCATCTGTTTACTGTTCCACTATTCCACAGTGAGTTACTGCTACTGTACTGATTACCCAACGGAAGGGCCTGATTCGGTGCCAGACATTTGGGTCGTGGTTTCGTTTATGTACGTGTTGTGACGAAATTAATAATCTATGATACCAATTGTTACTCTTAAGATCGACGTTTGCGAAACTTGGCAATATGGTTAGTACTTGCAAAAGAAAACTATTGTAAAACAAACTAGCAATACCTAGATAAAAGAGAAATAAGAAAGAATACGAGAATTTAACGTGATTCGACCCAAACTTGGCTTACGTCCACGGGGAGAGAACTTGAGAGAGTTTTATTAATAACTTGGTACAAAGAGATCTAATTTTTCTCTTGATGCAACAAGTGTATTCACCTTCCTACTTAATCTAGACTTAGATTACAAGAGTATTTCCTTCTCTTTATGTATCTTCACCTTGCTTCTCTCTTTCTTAGCTTCCTTCTGATTTCCTTGGCGTTCTTCACTTTTTTTTCTCCTTGAGTCAGCTTGGTTAACGCAATTACAATGCTTGGTTACAACTTTTATTTATAGAATTACAATACAACTCCTATTTGGACTATGAGATGATCTTGGCCTTTGGATGGTTGAAGAATCTTGATCAATTCTAGTAGGAGTTGATCTCCTTGATCTAGAAGGATTGTAGACCCTTTAATCTTTAGAAAAAAACCTTCATAGAATAGAAATTTAATCCAATTCGTATCCTATCAAAATAAGGAACTCGCAATTGCCTGAAAAGGAAACTGCTTCATCTTGATTTGCTTCTTCGGCATCAAGCCGTCTTCTTCTCTAGCTCAATTGGATTTTTATGGACCATCATCTCCTCTTGAAAACAAAACAAAATCCTAACAGTATGGAACCCATATAAAACATAGACAATGTCTCTGACCGATCAATTTCAATAACATAGGACCCCGATTGACACGTGTAATAGGCGTAATATGAGATGCGTCTACTGCATTTGGCAATTGGTGTTTGCTGACATAATTAATAATAAAGTTGAATCTTACATGATATTGTAGACTGAACCTGGTACATACATGATATGATAGACACTTATTATATACATGTTATGATAAACACCCAAATTGATATTTGATTCTATTATAGTTATTTTTCTTACCGTTTAACCATTCACTGTAAAACCATTGTGTATTTTCATAATAGTATAGTAGTATGCATACACGTAATATGCACGTGCACTTTCACTCATTTTACACACTCATTGTGAGTTTTCTGCCTCTCCTGTATTTGCATATCCGAGTATATGGTTAGTTTATTACTGATCAGGTATTTGGGAAGGATCACGCGTGTTACGAGAAGCCCGGAGTTCTCTTTGCTTGATCATCCAATTTAGGTATTATTTTATGGCTTCCCTATTTATTCTTGTTGATTCTCTATATCGTTTGGACTAAATTTATTTTACTTATTATTCATAGAATAGTGATATCATGTGTTAGAAATTTATATGACATATTGCAGTGACTTTTTTGCCTTCATAATTGATTGATATAACTTGTTCATGTTGCTTTAGTCTTATAGTGTGTATGCGTGGGATATTTTTCTCACGTATGTACGTTGCAGACTCTCGTCTCGACTCCGTTTTTGCGTATTCTAGGGAGCGCGGTGTGACAGGATTTTCTTGCTATCAGAGTCAAGTTTTTGACTAGTGACTTGACTTTTGACTTTTGTTTTTGCAAGAGACTTAGTTTTTATCTGTCTTGAGATAAGTTATATTTACACTGCAATATTGACATATAATATTCACACAATGGTACTGAGTCTACTTAGGAATCGATCATCCTTCCTTTAAAAATTCATCTCTTGAATCTGTTGATATTCCTGATTCCAACTTCTCTTTCGGAGCGATCTAGATTTTCTCCTCAATTTCCATTTTCATATATATATCCATTTTTCTGCTTTGACTCTTGGAATTAGCTACTCAATTTCGAAGTCAGTAGGAGAAACCAGAGTGGCGCAGCGGAAGCGTGATGGATCATGTTGCACAGAGAAGCAACGTGATAGCAAGAAGACATCACTAATGAACGATACCAGTCTATTATCTTGATTCCTTAATTTGCTTGATATCTATTCTTTAACTTTAATCTTCTATTCATTCCCCTTTTTTTTGAAATTTTGAGAACGAAATTTTTATTAAGGTGGGTAGAATGTAATATTTCTAATTTGTAATACATGATTTAATAATATATAATAGTATTTTTAAAAAATATATATATTTTATATTAATTATTATGTATCATCTGATGTAAGTTAATAGGTTATTGTTATTAAATATTATTGTTTAGATTAATATCATTATTGCTGCGAATTATCTAATGAATTGTGTTAATATTTTAGATATTATTGCGATTACAAATTATTATTATTATGTAATTGATTTAGCCTTAGTGGCCCACTTCCATTTCCTATTTCCTTCTCTTTATACTCAAATTTTTTGTTTTGTTTTCTTTTCTCAAACCCCAAAATAACCCTACTTCATTTCTCCTTCTTTCTCATTTTCTCCATTTAATTTTAAGCCCAACTCAAGCCCAGCAACGTGCGCAGCCTATCTCCCAAACTCTTTTCTATATAACCCTAATCCTAACATTAACCCTAACCCTAATTCTTAATCTTCACTTCCCCCAACCTAAAACCGTCATCAACTTCTCTACCTTCTTCTTCATCACCCTTTCCTTTATTCTTCTTCCCCAGCCGTACAACCTACCCATCACCCTCTTCCTCTTCCTGCACTGCTTCCCGGCCGCGACCATTGTCATGCCTTGTCGCCGTAGCCTGATCTCCGCGTGATCATCTTACGCTGCCTCAACAACCGCCGCTTACCTCAGCTTCCTCTGTGCCACCGCGAACTCCACCACCATCTCCACCTCGACAACCACATCCTCCATCTCCTTCAACCACACACGCACTGCTCACTTGCACCTCACACAGCCAAGCCGAGCACCACATACTCCATTGCGCCACCACCCTCAATCACCAACCCCAAGCACGACCACAACACCCAACTCTCCCTCTTCCCCGTGCTCCTCCTTCTCCCTCCCGGCTGCGTCGAGCCACCATCGCCTGCCATGCCTAACACCCTCCTCAGGCCAGCGACAACCACCCTGCACGCAAGCCCTCACCAACCATCTGTAACCGCCCTCAACTCTGCCGTCGCCATCCCTCCTCGTCCCTAGGCCAACACCCTTCCACTTCCCCCTCACGCGCGACCACCTCCTCCGTGCCGCACACCCTCCCCTACTTGCTGTCGTTTCCCTGCTCCTCCGTCGTTCCCTACTTTCTCTGTACTATCCTCCTCTATCATTCCCTGTATATCTCTCTCTTTTTCCCTCTATTCTCATATTGGATCCCCACTTAGATTCAAACCCGAACCCACATCCACTTCATTAATAAAAAGATGGGTTTAAGTCCTGAACCTGCTTTGGATCTGACCTGTTTCCATAGCAAAGGTAAAGCTATATTTAACCTCCTGATAAATAAGATCATTATATTCTAGATTAATTCTGACCCATTATATTATTTGATTTGTTTTCGGGCGATAAATCGGCCATTCAGAGCCATATGCGAGTGATGTTGGAGGCGTTGGACCGTGAAGACCAGAGCTACGCATTCGTGATGACCACTGTGGGTGTTTATTTTATTGTTTATTTTATTGTGCATTTTATTATTATTTAGCTTTATCAAGAATGTTTGTTTTACTTGTTTTGTTATCTATTTGTTTTATCAGTGACTGTCTTTATTTATTGTATTAATGACGATTTATTGAATTTAATTTGGTTATTCAGTTAATGTCTATCGATTTAAACTGCATGAGTGTTTTAGTTGTTCCTGAGTAAATAATTATATTTTATTACTATTAATTAAATCATCTTATCTATCATTTCATGTGATTGAATTGTTTTGATTTTAATAAATTGGGTGTTAGATTTCGTGGTGTGTTGTGTGTGATTACTGATCCATCAGATTTATGAGATTGACAACTAGTGATGAATCTTATTTATTTATTGTTGACTCCAATAGAAATGCAATAGATTATCTATGAGAGATTATTATCATTCTGAGAGAGAGTACACATTATAGACAATTGATTGGTTATACCGTTGTCCTAGTCGACGTGACGAGAGTTGGGGTAAATGTCAAATTGGAGTTATGGAGGCAAACTCTAGAATATCGAGGTTTTAGATTAAGTAGGGCCAACACAGAGTATATGGAGTATAAAATCAGTAAACAGAGAATTTGAGATTATAGTATTGTGAGACTAGATGGATAAGAAATACTGATGAGCAGTCATTTTAAGTACTTGGGTTCTATTATCTAAAAGGATGGGGAGATCGATAGTGATGTCAACCATAGGATCCAAGCTGACTGGTTAAAATGAAGGAGCGCAAAAGGAGTTTTATGTGATCGTAACATTCCGTTATGGCTGAAGGGAAAGTTTTATCGGACTGTTATTAGGCCAGCTTTGTTATATGGCACAGAATGTTGGGCTATAAAGAGACATCATGCCCAGAAGATAAGTGTAGCAGAGATGCGCATGTTTCGTTGGATGTGTGATAACACGCAGAGAGATAAGGTTAGAAATGAGGATTTGTACTAAGATAGATGTAGCCTCTATAGAAGAGAAGATGAGAGAAAATCGCCTATGATGGTTTGATCATGTGCGACGTCGACCTACAGATACGCCAGTCCGGTGAGTAGAGCATATCAATTTAGGGGCAAGTTAAAAGAGCACAGGGAGACCGAAGAAAACATTGATGGAGCTAATATGGCAAAATATAGAGGCTAAAGGTCTTAGTGAAGGTATATTGCTTGATAGGAATGAGTGAGAAAGCTGATCCATGTGCTCGATCCGGCGTAATTCTCTTTTGGTTCATGTAGTCTTCTCTAAATACTTAGGACAAATGGCTTAGTTGTTGTATTGGATATACCGTTGACGTTAATGTATGTGGACTTAGTATTTGTTCATGAGATGTGGGTATTTCTCTTTATCAATTTTTAAGATTATTAGATTTATGCGATCTGTAAATGCTTGGATTGTTCAGTAAATTTTTATTGGAATAGAATTTGACTGAAGATTGGGGTGCAGATTAGATCAATTAGAGTTGTGGATTTTACAAATATGCAGTAGAGTACGAGCATGAAATATTACTCTATAGAAGAGTTGAATTTTGGTGATGATAGATCAGACAAATACTTGATGTTAAATGCATACGAGATCTAGATCTTGTATGGGTACTTTTTATTGGTTCATATTTAATTGTTTTTCATTTTGATTCGGATTTAGATGGGAGAAATTTAGACTGTGATCTGAATTGATGTTGAGGTTCGATTAGTTCGTGATCATAGATAATGTGTGGATTTCTTATATAGTCGGATCTTCCTTATTTGATAGTTTAGATGGGATTGACGATGGTTGAATTTTGATTATACGAGCGAATACTTTTTATCAATATCGATGTGTATTATGATACTTATTTGGACTAGTGAAATCAAGGATTTTCAGATTCACTCACTGATTAGTTTGTTTGAGCAACGATGGGCTTCTTGATATTGAGTATTAGATGTAGAGATAGATTTAGGTTTCATATTGTTTGAGGAATAGGTGTAGAATGAATTGGCCTGAGAAAGTGGATTATATATTTATACAATTGAGTTATTATCTTGTTTCTGATCAGTGGTTTTGCTTGATGGAATTGAGAGTGTATCGTATTGGATATTGAGGATTTGATTAGTGTATCAGGGTATGCATTTATTTTAGTTTATTGATGCCTAAATACTCCAGGGACTTAGAGAATGAATATATCGATGACTTAGAGAATTATGGTAGATTGCGAGGAAGGAAGAACTGATTATTGGTCTATTGAGCTTATGATTTTCTATATCAGATACTTTTACATGGACTTAATATTTGATGTTCATGATGACTGTATTGAGATTATAAGTTGATGGATCAGTTACCGATATATCCTTAGTGCAGATGGATTAAATGTTGATCGGTTCTAGATGAGACTGTATAGTAAAGAATCAATATTCTGACCTGTTATTGTATTATTTCATGTTATTGGAAATCACTGAGAAAATATTGTTAGACTGTAACACAATATATTATATTACTGTTTTACTTTTAACCGTGTATACGATTATAGTTACTGTTTACGTGTACGCGGTCATTGTCAGCGTTCACTGTTATTGTTACTGTCGCTGTATTATCCTAGTAATCTAGGTAACGTGAATATTGATTGATTGAATAATAATATAATTAAACAACTTACACGGGGATTGGAGAAATTGATAGAGGAGATAACTCGTGTATTTTGGATGGACCTAGGATACAGTTTGTACAGCCAAGATACGATTCCACTGCAGGGTTCTGGGGGATGACTGACATCCCTTTTGTTTACTGTTTCACAGTGAGTTCCTGTTACTGTACTGACTACCTAGCGGTAGAGCCTGGTTTTGCGCTAGCATCTGGGTCGTGGTTTTGGGTATGTACGGAACCCACCTAAAATATAGACAACGATCAGTATTAATAACATAGGATCCCGATTGACACGTGTAATAGGCGTAGTATGGGATGTGTCTATTGTATTTAGCAATTGGTGTTCGCTGACATAATTAATAACAAAACTGAATCTGACATATGACATTGTAGACTGAAGCTGATACATACATGATATGATAGATACCTATTAGATACATGTTATGATAGACACCAGAATTGATATTTGATTCTGTTATAGCTGTTTTTCTTACTGTTTATTCATTCATTGTATTATCATTATGTATTTCCATAATAGTATAGTAGTATGCAGACATGTAATATGCACGTGCACTTTTCTCATTTTACACACTCATTGGAAGTTTTCTGACTCCTCCGGATTTGCATATCTAGGTCTATGGTTATTTTATTACCGATCAAGTATTTGAGGAGGATCGCACGTGTTACGAGAAGCCCAAAGTTCTCTTTACTCGATCCTTCGATTTGGTATGATTTCATGTCTTTCCTGTTTATTCTTGTTGATTCTCTGTATCGTTTGGACTCAGTTTATTCTATTGATTATTCATAAAATAGTGACATCACGTGTTAGAAATTTATGTCATATTGCAGTGACTTTATTGCCTTCATAGTTGATTGATATTGCTTGTTCAGGTTACTTTGACTTAGTGTTTATACGTGGGTTATTTTCTTTGCGCGTATATGTTGTCGACTCTCGTCGCGATTCTGCTTTCGCGTATTTTGGGAAGCGTGGCGTGACATGGTTTTCTTGGTATTATAGCCAAGTTTTCGATTTGCGACTTGACTTTTGACTTTTGCTTTCGCAAGTGACGCAGTTCTTATATACGACTTAGAGACAAGTTATATTTACACTGCAATATTAACATATAATATTAACACAATGGTACTGAGTCCACTTGAGAATCAATCGTCCTTCTTTTGAAAATTCATTTCTTAAATCTATTGATATTTCTGATTTCATCTTTTCTTCCAGAACGATCTGGATTTTCTTCTCAATTCCCATTTTCATATCTATTCCATTTTTCTGTTTTGACTCTTGGAATTGGCTACTCAATTTCGAAGCAAGTAGTAGAAATTAGAGTAGCCCAGCGAAAACGTGGAGGATCATGTTGCACAGAGAAGCAACATGGTAGCAAGAAGGCATCACCAACGATCGATACCAGTCCATTATCTTGATTCCTCAATTTGTTTGATATCTATTTCTTAACGTTGATCTTCTATTCATTCCCTCGTTTTATTGAAATTTTGAGGACGAAATTTTTATTCTGGTGGGTAGAATGTAATATCTCTAATTTGTAATACATGATTTAATAATATATAATTGTATTTTTAATATATATATATATTTTATATTAATCATTATGTATTATCTGATGTGAGTTAATAGGTGATTGTTATTAAATATTACTGTTTAGATTAATATCATTATTACTGCTAATTATCTAATGGATTGTGTTAATATATTAGATTATTATTGTGATTACAAATTATTATTATTGTTATTGTGTAATTGATTTCGCCCGAGTAGCCCACTTCCTTTTTCTATTTCCTTCTCTTTATGCTCAAATTTTTTGTTTTTTTCTCAACCCCAAAATCACACATACTTCATTTCTCCTTCTTTCTCATTTTCTCCATTTAATTTTAAGCCCAACTCAAGCCCAACAACATGTACAACCCATCTTCCACACTCTCCCTATTTAACACTAATCCTAACATTAACCCTAACCCTAATTCTTAATCTCCACCTCCCCAACCCTTCATCTGTCATCAACTTCTTTATCTTCTTCTTCATCACCATCTCCTTTATTCTTCTTCCCCAGCCGTGCAACCCACCCATCACCTTTTTCTTCCCGCGTTGCTCCCCTGTCGCGACCATCTTTATGCCTTGCCGCCGGAGCCTGATCTTTGCGTGATCATCTTCCCTACGCTGCCTCCACAATCACTGCCTACCTCGGCTTCATCTGTGCCACTGCGAACTCCACCACCATTTCCACGCATCACTACCTCGACCACTGCATCCTCCATCTCCTTTAACCACACACGCATTGCCTTCTTGCACCTCGTATAGTCAAGCCGAGCATCACATACTCCGTTGCGCCACCCTACTCCATTACCAACCCCAAGCATGGCTGACACACCCAACTCCCCCTCTTCCCCACGCTCCCTCTTCTTCCTCCTGGCTGCGTCGAGCCACCACCGCCTGCCATGCCCAGCACCCTCCTCAGGCCAGTGATAACCACCCCGCACGTAAGCCCTCACCAACCACTTGAATCGCCCTCAACTCCGCCATCGCCTCCTCGTCCACAGGCCAACACCCCATCCACTTCCCCTCACGCACGACCACCTCCTTCTCCGTGATGCACATCCTCCCTCACTTGCTGTCGTTCCCCTGTTTCTCTTTCACCGTTGCCTACTCTCTCTGCACTATCCCCCTCTATCATTCCCTGTATATCTATCTCTCTTCCCTCTCTTTTCATATTGGATCCCTACTTAGATCCAAACCCGAACCCGCATCCACTTCTTTAATGGAAAGATGGGTTTAAGTCTTAACCTCGCTTTGGATCTGACCCATTTCCATAGCAAAGGTATTCCATAGCGAAGGTAAAATTATATTCAATTCCCTGATAAATTAGATCATTATAATCTAGATTTGATTTCGACCCATTATATTATTTGATTTGTTTCCGGGCGATAACTTGGCTATTCGGAACCGGGTGCGAGCAATGCTGGAGACGTTGGACTATAATGAACTGAGATACGCATCCGCGATGACCACTGTGAGTGTTTATTTTATTGTTTATTTTATTATGCATTTTATTATTATTCGGCTTTATCGTGAGTGTTTGTTTTTTCTTGTTTTGTCATTTATTTTTTTATTAGTGAGTGTCCTTATTTATTGCATTAATGACAGTTTACTGAATTTAATTTGGTTATTCAATTAATATCTGTCGATTTAAACTGCATGCGTGTTTTAGTTATTCCTGAGTAAATAATTATGTATTATTACTATTAATTAAATCATCCTATCTATCATTTCATATTGGGTGTCGGATATCGTGGTGTGTTGTGTGTGATTATTGATCCATCAGATTTATGGGATTGACAACTAGTGATGAATCCTATTTATTTATTGATGACTTTAATAGAAATGCAATTGATCATCTATAGGAGATTGTTATTATCATTCTGAGAGAGTTGACACATTACAGACAATTAATTGGATATATCGTTGATGTTAATGTATGTGGACTTATTATTTGTTCCTGAGATGTGGGTATTTTTCTTTATCGATTTTTGAGATTATTGGATTTATTGGATCTATAAATGTTTGGATTGGCTAGTGGATATTTATTGAATTTGATTGAAGATTGGGGAGTAGATTAGATCATTTAGAACTGTGAATTTTACAAATATGCAGTAGAGTACTAGTCATGAAATTTTACCCTATAGAAGAGTTGGATTTTGGTAATGATAGATCAGACAGATACTTGATGTTAAATGTATGCGAACTTTAGATCTTGTAGAGATATGAGTAGTTTTTATCGGTTCATATTTAATTGTTTATCATTTTGATTCGGATTTAAATGGGAGAAATTTAGACTCTGATCTGAATTGATTTGAGATTCGATTAGTTCGTGATCGCAAATAATGTGTGGATTTCTTATATAATCGGTTCTTCGTTATTTGATGATAGTTTAGATGAAATTGACGATGGTTGGATTTTGATTATACGAGTATTCCATATATATGGATGTGTATTATGATACTGATTTTGGACTTGTAGAATTAAGGATTTTCAGATTCACTCACTGGTTAGTTTGTTTGAGCAACAATGAGCTTCTTGATGTTGAGTATTAGATGTAGGGACAGATTTAGGTTTCATATTGCTTGAAGAATAGGTGTAGAATTTATTGGCCTGAGAAAGTGGATTATATAATTATACAATTGGGTTATTACTTTGTTTTGGATCGGTGGTTTAGCTTGATGGAAGTGATAGTGTATGATGATTTTGATCGGATTCGATATGAAGATTTGATTAGATGTATCAGAGCATGTATTTATTTCAGTTTATTGAGACCTAAATGCACCAGTGACTTAAATGATAGATATATTGATGACTTAGAGGATTATAGTGGATTGACAGGAACGAGAGAACTGATTATTGGTCTATTGACCTTGTGGTTTTCTGTATCGGATACTCTGGCACGTACTTAATATTTAATGTTCACGATGACTGTATTGAAATTATAAGTTGATGGATCAGTTACCGATAGATCTTTAATGCAGATGGATGAGATGTTAATCAGTTCTAGATGAGACTATATAGTAAAAAATCAATATTCAGACTTATTGTTTTATTTCATGTTACTGAAAATTACTGGGAGAATATTGTTAGAGCGTAACACCATGTATTGTATTATTGTTTTACTATTTACATGGTTATTGTTTTATTTTTTTACCATGTGTACGGTAATTATTATTGTTTACTGTGTACGCGGTCATTGTCAGTATTCATTGTTATTATTATTATCACTGTATCATTCCAATAATCTAGGTGGAGAGATATTGATTGATTGAATAATAATGTAATTAGTCTGCTTACACTGGGATTAAGAAAATTGATGGAGGAGACATCGTCTGTATTTTGGATGGACGTAGGATACAGGTTGCACAGCCGAGATACAATTCTATTGTAGAGTTTCAGGAGATGACTGACTTCTTATTTGTTTACTGCTCCACTGTTCCACAATGAGTTATGTTACTGTACTGACTATCTAACTGTAGGGCCTGGTTCAGCGTCAGGCATCTGGGCTGTGCTTCCGGGTATATTCAGAATTCACCTAAAATATATACAATATCTCCGACCGATCAATTTTAATAACATAGAATCTCGATTGACACGTATAATAAGTGTAGTATGTATGTGATGCGTTTATTGCATGTGGCAATTGGTTTTCACTAACATAATTAATAACAAAACTGAATCTTACGTATGACATTGTAGACTGAACCTGATACATATATGATATGATAGACACCTGTTATATACATGTTATGATAGACACCCGAATTGATATTTGATTTTGTTATAGTTGTTTTTCTTACCGTTTATTCATGCACTGTATTGTCATTGTGTATTTTCATAATAGTATAGTAGTATGCATACACGTAATATGCACATGCACTTACCTTCATTTTAGACACTCATTGAGAGTTTTATGACTCCCATATCCAGGTCTATGGTTATTGTTTTACTGATCAGATATTTAGGGAGGATTACACGTGTTACGAGGAGCTCGGAGTTCTCTTTCCTCGATTATCCGATTTGAGTATTATTTCATGTCTTATTTATTTTTCTGGATTCTCTTTATTGTTTGGAGTCATTTTATTCTATTGATTATTCATAGAATAATGATATCATGCGTTAGAAATTTATGTCATATTGCAGTGACTTTATTGCCTTCATAGTTGATTGATATAACTTGTTCAAGTTACTTTAGGCTTAGCATGTATACATGGGGTATTTTTCTCGCGTATATACGTCACCGACTCTCGTCGCGACTCCGTTTTCGCGTATTTTGGGAAGCGCGGCGTGACAGTGACACCAACTCAGCAACAACTTTCCATCCTGAACATTTGGCTCTGGTTTTGAATCTTCAATTGCTATGCTTTCCCACGCCAACTAGGATTTCCTTGCATTCGGTGACTAGTTTGTTGGATTGTAGCCTCTCGAGGTGTGGAGTATGCCGAGTTCAAGGAAGATCTTATAAGACAGTTGATACGATTATCTTTTCACCACCAATAATCTTTCCAACCAGTCTCATTTGGGCATAACAATACTTCTGTTTAGATGTCAGGGGGAAAAAACTAAAAAATTCTTCAAGATGATTTTCTCACTTCTCGTATCCATAACAATCATGAGAACTCCAAAAATGCGAGACAGTTGTATACATATCCTGTTCCACTTTCTTCTCATCAGTATCAGTATTTATATAACTTTCACAAAAGTAAAATTTCATAGAGCTAAAATCAAATTTTCAGTGCAAGAAATTCAGAATTACCCTAAAGAATCATTGTTGTCTGCTGCAAGAACATTAAGGTTTCAAATAGACGCTTGTGAAGGTCAGATTTGCTACCAAACTGTTGAGAATTCTATCCAGTAGCTTCAGGGCTCAATCATGAATCCAAGGCTTCAGACGGGACTCGAATCGGACTCCGAACGAGCCTGAAATGTGCTCTTAACCAAAACTGTGCAGGCTACTGGAATAGTGTGGCTCAGAAAGCTGTTGACGTTAGCGTGGAGCCGATGACGTCTGCAACGGCTCCGTTCTAAGCTATGGCTCCGGGTTAGCTCGTCTCGGGGTCGATGGTTGGCTGCTCGAGGTCGGCTCGATGAGCGGTGGTGTCAGCAATTAAGTGTTGACGTCAACAACTGAGCTGGTTCTCTGTAGGCGCGGATCTGGGTTGCTAACGGGTCGGGCCTATTATTGAATCCGGGTATCGTAGCGGGTTTTAAAACTAAAACCTGAAATCAATCAAACCCAAAATAAATCAAACCCGATCTCTGGAGTTGCTATAGGCAAGGGCTTGGGTGGCGGTTACAACGCTCGACGATAAAGACGACGGCTTCGGTGGTGGTCGCGGCGCTCGACGATGAAGATGACGACTTCGATGGTAACTTCAGCGACATCGATTGTGGGAGGAGGAGGCCTCGTGTCGTGGCGGCGAGGACTGACGGGGGAGGAGGAGGCTTAGTTTCAGATCCACCAGAGGAGATCTGAAGAGGTGGTGTCAGACTTGGGTGGTGGCACGAGGCGGAAGGAGGTGCGGCGATGGCGGGTTCTAATGGAGATATTGATGATGGAGGGGAGATGGGGAAGGAAGAGACGGTTGAGATGATGAGGATGATGATGAAGATGGATGTTGATGATGAGTTTTGAGGGAGGCGAAAGATGAGGGAGAAGTAGAAGATGGCGATGGTAATGAAGATGATGGTGAAGGAGGGTAAGTGGTCAGTGGCTCGTGGGTTGGTGGTGGCTGTTGATGGAGAAGGTGGTGGCGGAGGATTATGGGTTTGGGTTGGGATTGATGTAGATAAGAAAGGAAGAAGTACATTGATATTTGGGATTTTTTTTTATTTTTTGTGATGAACAATAGATTGGAATAGAGGGGAAGATGAACAGTGTATTATTTTATTTTATTTTTGTGAATCTGATTTTTTTTTTGAAGGGGACTGAAACCGAAGCTTTGATACCAAACTGATGTAGTACGGGAGGATCGCAACCACCTTCAATCTATAAATTGAGAATTAGGGTTTTGAAAGATGAACTAGAAGAGGAATTAGGGTTTAATAAATAATAAAATAGAAGAAGTGGATAAATTTAGATTTCGCACTCTTTGCACATGGGTTTTACACCCCTTATACGACGGGTTTCACACCCCAATCTCAAGAACTCAATGGCTCAATAAATTTAAACTGAAAATTTTAATTCATTCAATGTCTCTGAATAAAAAGCATAGAGGCCTATTTATAGGTTTTATAAAAAGACACTACTCAGATGTAACCGATGTGGTACTAAAACACACTAAAAGTAACAACTAGACTCGGAAATAAACTAAGACAATAAAAAATAACTCACACTTGTGTGAAGTCGTCATCAAGCCCGCTTTGTCATGATATTTGGCATGAATGTTGAAATCAAAAGTGCAGTAACAAAAGATTTGTCAGTGTAAGAAGCTTTCGTCCCATCATCTTTGCAGCCTTAGTTGAAGGGTGAATCAACAAGATGGTTAGTGAATTCACAATCTGAACAAAAAGATCCAGATAGACGGCCTCTTTGCCCACTATCAGATCAAAGCCATCCTCCATGGTTAATGAAGTTTAGGAAGTGGCTACCAGCCTTCCTGAGGGGGCCTGGAAACTAGTTGGCAATGGAGAGGGCTATCCTCTGTCGTTTATCAAAGCAGACTTCAGGGCTACATGCGTCATGGAGTTAGAGCACATGTCCCTTGGCTTCCTCAAACTTAGTGATTTCATGCATAGCTTCCCAGAGTTTTGCACGTTGCGAGTTTCCCATACTGAAAATGGTCTTGCTAGCTACATGGTCCTTTTCTCGTCAAACCCGAGGACACAGCATGAGCTGCTACCAAGTACGTACATGACAGATGCAGCATATTCAACCATATCCATCATCAAGAGCTGTGAAGCCCCCAAGTCCTCATCGACCCCTGAAGTCAGTGATGATGAATCTTCCACTACTGAAAGCAAAGCTGGGGAAAAGGTTAATACTAGTTTAGCAGGTTTTGGAGAGGGGAGCCAGAGTTTTGATCCTTGAAGAAAGGTGATTGACTCTTTACAGTGGAGGCTAGGAAATACTGGTTTAACCAATTCAGAGCATCACATGAAGCAAGGAGGTATAGAAGGATTGATTCAACCGCCTCCAGGTGACAACAAAGGAACCATTGAAGCAGGACAACTGCCTTATCTCTCTTGGGTGTTAGTATTTGGAGTGTCTCATATTCATTAGAGAATAATTCAGGTTCTGGTAGTTTCTTAATACGGATCTGTCCTCATATTCATTAGAGAACATTCCAGGTTTTGACAGTTTTTTAATACGGATCTGTCTCATGTTTTGATTTGGATACTGGTTTCTTATTCCTCTGAGGTGATGTGAATACGTTGTGAAGGTTGATTAATGTCAGATTTGGCAGTTTCCTTTTCTGAATCTGTTTTGAGTCCGAGTTTGATTCAAGTTTCTTTTATTCTGACTGAAGGTGTTTTGAGTCCGAGTTGGATTCAAATTTTCTTTATTCTGATTGAAGGAGTTTATTTAGGATTAGGAGAGTTTTATGGTTTATAAATAACCTCTTGGGGTGGCTTTCAATGTATTCTAAGAGAAACTCATGAATTTTTAATTTTAAGCGTGTAATTCATCTAGGTGAGAAATTCGTGAGAAAAGCTTAGCCACAAGGGTTTGTTATTCTTGGCGGCCATCAAGGGCTTGTAACTTCTCAGCGTGAGGTGTAAGTAATTCTTATTGTACTCCCCCAAAGTTTGAATAAAGTTTCTCCCCCTTCTTCCCGTGGACGTACACATGATCGTTTGATCGGTAGAACCACGTTATGTTGGCTTTTTATCTACTTTGAAATATCTTCTATTTTTCAAGTTGCCTTGGTTCGTATTCGCTGCGCTGCCCCAGTCGATCCGGCGTGGGGGTGTCCTCCCCTAAAATCACAATAATTGGTATTATAGTATACAGATTGTTTTCCATCAATTGGTATCAGAGCAAGGTCAATGTGAAGATGTTTGTGATCAAGTTCGATATTTAGAAGTTCAATGGCGTAATCAATTTCAGCTGGTGGCAGATTAGGATGAACGCCATCCTTACCCAGAGCGGGTTAAAAAAAACATTACATGGGAGGGAGAAAAGGCCTCAAGACATGAATGAAGAAACTTGACAGGAGTTGGATGAGAAAGCCTCAACAGCTATTCAGCTTTGCTTGGCGGACGAAGTGCTGGATGAGTTTTTTACGGAGAAAACATCCTCGCTGTGGGAGCGACTTCAGGATCACTATTTGAAGAAGTCGTCTGAAGCAACGTCTCTTTATTCTCCGCATGCATGAATGCACACCTATCAAGTCTCACATTGCAGAATTTTCCTCTATTATCAATGATCTAGATAAGATAGATGTTAAGATGAAGATAAAGATGAGGACAAACACTTTTATTACTGTGTTCTTTATCTTCTTCATATAAGAGCTTTAGGGAGCTATCATCTATGGAGGCAAGTCAGCAATCAAGGTCAATGAGGTCAAGGAGCATCTGTTCAATAAGGATAAAATTGACACCCAGTTGACGGATGAGTCTCATCATGATGATTCCGGGCAAGTTCAATATTCAAGAGAGGAGCAATAATGGAAGTTCCACGGGTAATTCAAAACACAAGAATTTGATGTGCAAATATTGTCACAAGAAGGGGCACATTTGATCTGAGTGTTGACTTCGAAAGAAGAAACAACCAGATGCTAATGTTACTGAACTAGTTAAAGGAGATGAACAATGCGACTTCTGTCTGTTACAGGCATACCAGTTGGTAACAAAGATAGATGAGTCATAAATTCTGGATGTTCACAGCATTTCAGATCTAATAGAAAAATGTTCTCTTCATACACTTTGGTTCAAGGAGGAGAAGTATTCATGGGAAATTCTGCTACAAGGTGATTGGCGAATGAACAATCCGGTTTCGATCTCATGATGGATTAATCATTATTTTTCAAGGCATTTGTCATGTTAGTACAATCTCATCTCTCTTGGAGCCCTACATAGAGAAGGAAATTGTTTCAGTTCGAAAGGTGATCTTATGAAAGTTTCCAAAGAGGCCCATGTGATATTTTAAGCCGAACGTGTCGACAATGTATATATGTTGTGAAATTCAGAGGTTATAGTTGATGGATTGCAGTTATTCTCGGCTTCAAAAGTAATGGTTGTGGAACAATCAGAGACTACGATGGATTCAAGCTCGGATGTTTAATTGTACCCTGAAGGGAGATTGGGACTAGACGCGCAACAAGGTAATCGGATCGTTACTCTTATCGTGGAGCAAATTCTCATAGTTCTTGTGTAGATCAAAGAGATCATTGGGTAATAAAGTTCAGGTTAGGCCTGAACTTATTTGACCTAATCAAGATGTGAATCCCATGGGGGGGTTATGGGGAAGAGGGGTGAGATGGAGATGAAGTCAAGTTTGTTCAATTGTGTGTGGATACGAACATATGGAGTATGGTGGCTATTTTCAGACTGGGACGTATTCAAGTCAGGGGAGAGATTGTTAGGATTGTGACGTGAATACGTCGTGTAGGTTGATTAATGTCAGATTTGACAGTTTCCTTTTCTGGAATTGTTTTGAGTCCGAGTTAGATTCAAACTTCTTTTATTCTGATTAAAAGAGTTTGTTTAGGATTAAGAGAGTTTTATGGTCTATAAATAACCTCTTAGGGGTAGCCCTTAATGTATTTCAAGAGAATTCAAATGAATTTGTAATTCCTAAGGGTATAATTCATCTAGGTGAGAAATTCGTGAGAGAAGCTTAGCCACAAGAGTTCGTTGTTCTTGACGTCCATCAAGGGCTTGTAACTTCTCAGCATGAGGTATAAGTAATTCTTATTATACTCCCTAAAGTTTTAATAAAGTTCTCTCCTCCCGTGGACGTACACACGATCTGTTTGATCAGTGGAATCACGTTATATTGTGCGTTGCCTTCTATCTACTTTAGAATATCTTCTCTTCTTCAAGTTGCTTTAATAGATCTTGTGGTTCGTATCCGCTGTGTCGCCCCAGTCGATCCGGTCATGGGGGCGATCTTACTTGAAATCACAATATTAGGAGGTGCTGATTTGAGTTTATGTTGGATTAGGATCATCCTAGGTGTCTATATAAGGCCCTTAGGAGTGGCCTTTTGAAGGGGTGAAGAATTCAAGAGAAATTTTAGAATTCCAACACTGAGAGTAATAAGGGAGATCTTCTTGTAACTCTTGTATTTTCTCTATTTTAATAAAGATTTCTCCCATCCTCCTCGTGGACGTGGCACATTGCCGAACCACATTAAATCTTGTGTTTCTTGGTTGCATGGTGATTGCTTGCTAATGGTAGATCTTCTACGCTTCCGCTGTCGAGTCTTCAACTTGGTGTTTTCTCTGTTGTTTGATTGGTGATAGATCATCAACAATTGGTATCAGCCATGCCCTGAACTTAGTCGTGTGTGTGGGTGATGTTCGATCCCGCAGGGCGCAATGAGCCCCTGTTAAGCTGTATCTATAAAGATTGAGATCTCGAGGGAAGTAATCATGCTGCAGGTGCTTCATGTAAGACGTGTTGTCTTTCAACGCAGTGAAGAGGAGTGACCTCGATTGAGCACGTGATCTTCTTGGATGAGGAATAAGGAAGATCAGCTTGCAGAGAGGCCCAGACTCTTTGTTTGAAGGGGAATAAAATTTGCTCAATTCTCGGGGTACAAAAAAGGCACAATAATTTTGCTGTAAAGCTAAATTAGGCTCTCGAGATTGGCAGCGGAGTCCTGCTTTACATAAGAAGTGCCTGCAAACTCGGTGACGAGGAGTATAAGCTGCAAGTTTTGCTTCAAGTAAGGCGTCTGCTGAAACACAATAAAGAGAATCTCGGTAGAGTATGTCTTCCAAGTGTGAAAATGGTCTTCCAGGTGTGAAGATGAGCTTACACGGAGACTTTTTGTTCAAGAGGGGTATTATTGGGATTTGGGTCGAACAAATTGTCCCACATTGGCTAGACATGAGGATGTTCTTGGGTTTATAAGGATTTAGGTTACTCTACCTAATAGGCTAGTCTTTTGGGATGGTGCCCCGAGTCCTTACAAAGAGCGATGGCTAGCAAGACGACCACAACAACCAAGTTCGAGGTGGAGAAATTTGACAGGATGTCTAACTTCTTATTGTGGAAGATGCGAGTAACATTGTTGCTCGTGAAGGAGGGCACACACAAGGCCCTACTGGCCCTGCTTGGTATTGAGAAGAAGCCATCAACGATGGAGGATGATGAATGGAATGACCGATTTTCGCGCAAAGGCGACGATCATACTGTGCCTATCAGATGAGGTCTTCTACAACGTGATGAACAAGGAGACAATTGCTGGTCTTTGGTGTAGGCTGGAGAGCCTGTACATGACGAAGAGTTTGTCGAACAAGCTCTTCATGAAGAAGTACTTATACAGTCTTCGAATGAAGGAAGGTACGTCTATTCTACATCTCAATGGTTTTAATAGAATTTTAAACGACTTGTTGCTTGTAGAGGTTAAGCTAGAAGAAGATAAAGCTCTCATGTTACTCTCTTCTCTTTCATCAAGTTATGACCACATGGCTACCACCATCGTGCATGGTAAGGAGACCTTAGAGTTAGAAGATGTCAAATAGATGCTCCAGAACAACGAGCTGATGAATAAGGCAGATTCTACGGAGGAGACCTCAGGATTGGTTGTCAAGGGCCATAGGGGAAGATCAAAGAGTATGGGACCTAAAAGGGATCTAGAGGCTCTAGCAGTTTCTCTTGCTACTTTTACATGAAATCAGGGCACATCAAGAAAAATTGTATGACATATAAGGAGATGCTGAAGAGGAAATGCGACAAATTCTGATAGGGCGAGAGTCCTAGTGGAAAATCAGATCAAGCCGGGGTTGTCAAAAAAATAGATGAGTATCCATGTGAAGTCTAGATGGCTGAGTCAGGAAAATGTAAATACTCAGATGCTTGGTTAGTTGACTCAGGGTGAACATACCACGTGCGCCAAAAAAAGGGAGTGGTTCAGTACTTAGGGCGTGTTGTTTCGCCGCAAAACGTAAGTCGTAAAACTTCTTTTTCATTTTCCGTTGTTTGTTTCGCTGAAAAATAAGTTGCAAAATGCAATTATTCTTTTCCCACTTGCAGTTGCTACAGTTAAATTTATGGTCATGTAAATCTCACTTTTACACTCATATTTTCCCACTTGCAGTTGCTACAGTTAATTTTGTGGCCATGTAACTCACTTGTAATACACTTACAGTTCAAAACAGTTACTTGATAATCAATATAAATTTAATATTATTAAATATTTAATATTTTAAATAGTGTTCAATTTCTTATTTAATTATTTTACATTTTTAATCTTTAATTTTTTTTATTGTTTTAATATTTAATATTTTACTACAGTAATTTTATATTTTTATTTAATATTTTTTTAATACTGTATTATTTTATTAATACTTATTCCATTTTTATTATTTTATTTAGAGTTAATATTTTATTAATATAACAATATTATACTTTAATATAAAATTACTATATATTTAATTATTTATTTTTTAATATAAAAAATTACTTTATTAATATCATAATATATTTTATTATTATGTTAATATTTTATTATGTTAATATTGTATAATAATTCAGTATAATAATACTATAATGATAATTTATTATTAAATTATAATTATATTTTACATTGTTAATTTTATATTTCTATAATATTACAATAATATTATAATAAAATTTATATTATAATAATTTTCAAGTATTTTTAATATTATAATATTATAACTATATTTATTATTGTTGTAAGATTTTTTAATATTTATATTTTATTAGTATTCTTAAAATTTTATTAATGTTCTTTAGATTTTCTTAAAATTTGATATTACTTATTTAGCTAATATTTTAGTAATATTTTACTATTTATACTAATATTTTATTAATATTATTGTTATAAATAAAATATTAAGATTATTAATTTTTTATCTCAAATTTATTAATACAATTTAATTTGTAATAGTAGATTTAATTTAATAGTATTTATAATATTTAAATCACTGCTACAGTTAATTTTGTGGTCAACTTTTCCACTTACACTTTTACATTACCAACCAAACAGCGTAAAACATAATATACTTTACCATTTACACTTTCACTTTATCAACCAAACACCGTAAAACACAATATACTTTTCCATTTACACTTCACTTTATCAACCAAACACCGTAAAATACAATATATTTTCTCTCCTACAGTTCACTTTTCCATTCTCATTTTACGACTTACGACTTGCGACGTTTTGCAACGAAACAAACAGGCCCTTATAAGCCTTATGACGGAGGTGTCATGATGGAAAACGATGTCGTGTGTAAGACTGTTGGCATCGGCAACATCCGTTTGAGAATGTTTGATGGACAGGTTCGAACCCTCACGAACGTTCGACACGTTCCGGATTTAAAGAAGAATTTTCTCTCGTTGGGAGCTTTGGATGCTCGAGGGTACAAGTTTTTTGATGCAGATGGAGGAATCAAAGTTATTAGAGGCTCCATGACGATTCTCAAAGGAGAACGGACAGCAAACTTGTACAAGTTGGCAGGAAGCATTATTATTGGTAATGCTTCAGTAGTAACAGAGAAAGAAAATACTACAAGACTTTGGCACATGCGTTTTGGACACATGAGCGAGCGAGGTCTTCAAGTTCTGCAAAAAAAGAGTGCTCTACCAGGTATCAAATATTACAAACTTGATCTTTGTAAATTTTGTAGTATCGGTAGGCAACATAGAGTAGCTTTCTATACATCTCAGCACAAGGCGAAGAGCTTGCTAGATCTCATACACACGGATATGTGGGGGCTTTCGCCAGTAGCATCCATTGGAGGTGTTAGGCACTATGTTACTTTCATAGATGATTTTTCAAGAAAATTTTGGGTATACTTTTTGAAGTAAAAATCGAAAGTATTTCAGAAGTTCAAGGAGTGGAAAACTTTGGTGGAAAATTAAATGAGGCGGAAGGTGAAAGTCTTGGAGATCCGATAATGAAGGCGAATACACCTCCAAAGAATTCAAAGACTACTTGGCAAGTAAGGGTATCAAACACAAGCTAAGTATTTCAAGGTGACTAGAACAAAATAGAGTAATAGAGCGCATGAATTAGACACTTACATAGCGTGCCCGCAGTATCAAATTACAGGCTGACATGTCAGAAGGATTTGGGCAAAGACGGTGAATCATACGAGTTATATGGTAAACATGTCACCATCAACAACTATTAATTTTCAAATCCCAGAGGAGATATGGCGAGGAGTATCTGTGGACTATTCAACCTTATGGATTTTCAGTTGCCCAGCATATAGTTTAGTTGATAGTCAGAAAAGGAACAAACTGGAGTCCAAGTCTAAGAAGTGTATCTTCATCGAGTTCACCAAAGGAGTCAAGGGTTTCAGACTTTGGGATCCCGAGAAAATGAGTGCCTCTACTAGCAGAGATGTGGTCTTTGACGAAGAATTACTATTGCGAGAAAAGTCAGAGATGGAGGATAAAGCGCAAGGTGGAGTTTCGGACAGTTTAGCAAACACTCAGAAAAAAGAAGTTGAGTTCTCAGAGAGCCCTAAAAAGTCTGAAGGGTCAGAAGAGGAATCCTCAGATCGAGATGCAGATAACCAGGAGGCTACTTAAAAGCAACCTAAACCGTTGAGGTGGTCAGTCAGAGTTATGGTGCCACTAACAAGATATAACTGTGATGATAATCATATCTCTTTCACATTAGTAACAGAAATAGGAGAACCTGACAGTTACATGGAAGTGATCGAGGCAGATGGCCACAACCAGTGGATTACATCCATGGAGCAAGAGATGGAGTTTTTGGATAGAAATATGGACATTTGTCGATCTTCCAAAAGACTCCAAGGTAATAGGTTACAGATGGGTCTTTCCCAAGAAGAATAATGAGCAGTAAAAGGCAAGATTAGTTGCCAAATGATATGCTCAAAAGGAGGATATTGACTACAATGAGATTTTTTCTCCTGTAGTCAAGCATACATCTATTCGGATGTTATTGGCGATAGTTGTTTAGTTTGATCTAGAGTTGGAGCAGATGGATGTTAAAATAACGTTTCTAAATGGTGAGTTGGAGGAGAAGATATACATGCAATAACCTGAACGTTATATTCAAGAAAGTAAAAAAAATAAGGGGTGTCTTCTAAAGAAGTCCCTCTATGGACTTAAGCAGTCTCCCAGGTAGTGGTACAAATAGTTCGACTCTTTAATGATCAAGGCCAAGTACAACAGATGTGAGTATGATAGTTGTCCATTTCCAGCAGAGTGATGATTCAACATATTGCTGTTATATGTGGATGATATGCTGATTGTTGCAAGAAACAAGACACATGTTCAGAAGCTTAAAATTCAGCTCAAGAAGGAATTTGACATGAAGGATTTGGGAAAAACAAAGAAGATCTTAGGTATGGAGATCACTCGAGATAGAGGCTCAGACAGACTTTGGCTATCTAGGGAAACTATGTTCTCTAAGTGTTGGAGAAATTCAACATGGCAGAAGTAAGACCTGTCACTACTCCTTTGGCAGGTCACTTCAAATTATTCTTCAAGTATTGTCCACAATCACCGGAAGAGTAGGAGGAGATGTCTCGAGTACCATATTCTAGTGTGGTGGGATCATTCATGTATGTTATGGTCTGCATTAGTCCTTACTTAGCCTATGCAGTTAGTATAGTAATTCGGTTCATGTCAAATCTAAGAAAGCAACATTGGGAACCAGTACAGTGAGTGCTACGATATCTGCGAGGGACTGCGAGACTAGGCTTGGTGTTTCAGAGATTGAAAATGGGGAAGCCTAGATTATTACAAGGTTATGTTGATGCAAATTATGCAGGAGATCTTGATCAGCGAAGATCTGTGACGGGTTATGTGTTCACAGTAGCTGAGTGCATCATTAGTTGGAAGACAAGTTGCAAGATACAACTGCTGTTTCAACGACATAGGCGGAGTACATTACTGCAGTTGAGATCTCAAAGGAAGCTTTGTGGTTGAAAGGATTGGTTGAGACATTTAGTATCATACAGGATTCAGTTTGGTTCACTGCGACAGTTAGAGTGTGATTCATCTCGCTAAGGATCACATGTATCACAAGCGGACGAAGCATATTGATGTGAGGTATCACAAGATACGTCAGCGGGTCGTGGATGGTAAGGTGATCGATTTGGTAAAAATCAACGCGAAGAAGAATCCAGCAGATATGATGAAGAAAACCATCTAGTGGAGAAGTTTAAAATATTTCTAAACTTCATCAAGATTCTTCAAAGGTAAAATGGTGAACGGAATCTTGGGAGGGAGCCATGTGAAGTCACAAAAGGGGGAGAAAGGAAGACGAATGAAGCAGAGGCCAATTTCTACGGAGGGACTCAATGAATATAAGTCAAGTGGAGATTGGTAGTATTTTGAGTGCCTCATATTCATTGGAGAAGAATTCAGGCTCTGGTAGTTTCCTAATATGGATTTGTTCCCACATTCATTGGAGAAGAATTCAGGTTTTGGCAGTTTCTAATACGGATGTCTCCTATTTTGATTTGATACGGGTTTCTTATTTTACTGAGAAGGTGCTGATTTGAGTTCGTGTTGGATTAAGATCATCCTAGGTGCCTATATAAATCCCTTAGGGGTGGTCTTTTGAAGGTGCGTTAAGAGTTCAAGAGAAATTTTAGAATTCTACTATTGAGAGTTGTAAGAGATCTTTTTGTAACTCTTGTATTCTCTTCTCTGTTTTCAATAAAGATTTCTTCCCTCCTCCCCGTAGAGGTAGGCACATTGCCGAACCACGTTAAATCTTGTATTTCTTGATTTTGTGGCGATTGCTTGCTAGTGGTAGATTTTCTACGCTTCCGCTTTCGCTGCCGAGTTTTCAACTCAGTGTCTCTCTGTTGTTTAATCGGTGATAGATCATCAACAGTGCGACCATCACACGGTGAGCTCCATTTCTCTTGTTATAATAGATTATGTACTATGGTTACTTCAGTTTATCTGAATGTATTAAGCTGTTTTATTATGTGTGCAGCTGGTGCAGGGCCTCTGTACACTTTGCTTCTCCCAGCCTGGTTCATGGGCTATAATTCCCTGCCTTCACAAGGTGTGCCTCAGCTGTGCTTCAAGAGAAGTATCCAAGTAACATGCATTATTTGTAGTGTCAAGGTGCAAGGTTTCCAGTTTCTGGATGATGCTATTCGCTGAATCCCACACTTTCAGACTCTTGCTATCCACCTCTGGTAAGTAACTTTGTATCATACTGATAGCTGTTGGTCTTCTTTTATATGTTAGATTGGCTGAACATTTTCCTCCACCTTGTAACGCAATAATTTTATAGCAGAGAGTGCTCTACAAATACTCTTGTACTTCGGTCTTGCTGATGCCTTCTATCAAAAATTTTTTTCAGGGAATGGGCCAAAGGCTATCTCATGGTAGCCAATGCCCACGTTCAATACACTCTGGTGGAGGTGTTGTGTGTCAGCTCAGTCATGCTTGTCCCGGGGCTAGAGCAACAGTAATCTATACCCTGTAGACACAAGATTGCATGCAGCTCATGTTGCCACCTTCCCGGTCCGTTCTTCTTAACTCATGCACTACATGTGTTAGGATTATGACAGGAATACGTCGTGAAGGTAGACGAAACTTCAGAGATCAAAGAACGAACGTGCACAAGGAGCTGTGCACAATATTAGTCGACTTATACTTGGTATAGTGGTATAGCTAGCTAATGATAAGAATTAGTCGATTTACTTTGTATAGTCGACTAGTCTTGCAAACAGAGAGTAATAGTCCTAGATTTTTGACAGATTAGTCGACTTATCGTAACACCCGTCTTAATTAATCATGATTAATTCTAGTATTTTAATTATTGATGATAATTATTATGGATAATTTGTTCATGAGCATAATTAGATGTTGATAAATTCTACCATAAATATTAATCATGAGAATGTCTAACTATATATATATATATATATATGTATTTATATGTAGGTGTGACATATAGATGTGTATATATTTATAGATGCAAATTTATAGCATACAAGGGGATTTGTGCAAATAATAAAATATATAATAATAATAAGAACTAAAAATGAAGACTTACCCGCGGGGGGTGGGGGGGGGGGTGGGGGGGGGGGGGGTTGGTGGAAGAACTCTCTAGATAAACCCTAAGAAATGGGTACCTACAATCTCATTCTAGTTCTTATTATCTCTCTTCAATTCCCTTCCCCAATTACTTAATGCTGCTCCCTCTCTTTCACCTTGCAGTGGCCAAAGCCCCTCAATCGAGTCCCTCTCCCCCAGTCTCTCCCTCTCTCTTTTCCCCAATCTTTCTCTCCCTCCTTTGTGCTTGCATGTGGCAACAGCAGCTGCCGCGGCAGACACTGGCAGCGCCGGCAGGATCCCAAGCGGCGGGCGGCAACCGGAGACAGGAGGAGGGGGTGCGACTCAGCTTTGTTGCTTTGAGCAAGAAAAGAAGAGCTCAGATGAGGGAGTTCTTGATTCATTCTTAATTCAATTAGTTCATCACTAAAAAATGCATCTTCTCTAATTTAGTTCTCAATTAGACTCATTCCTGCTTCAAATTGAGTTTCACGGAGTTATTAGAAGTGCTCCTCCTCATAGTTAGTCCTTGATGCTTTCATACCTTAAGTAAATTTTGAGGTGGGTGTTCTTCATGTTAAATTCTTTAATTTCATGGATGTTGGTTGAAAAAGATTGAACCTTTTCGATCTAGAGATGTCCTCTTCTCATATTTGCTTTCCAATTATATCATAGTACTAGTGTGTGGTGATTCCTTTCTGATGCTTAGTTACTTTTCAATACATGTGTATTTAGAAAATTTATCATCCAGCCTCATTTGTTATAATTAACAATGAGATTGTAATTATACCAAGTCCCTGAGTTTAACACAAGTTGACTACAGGAATAAACATGTCTATTCAATTTTTGCTGATGATGATTCTTAGCTAGTCTAGAAGATGGGAGTTTATGCCAATGAAACCAGTAATGACCTTTGCTCTTTTGATTTGAGAGCTGGATGAATGGAGACATCTCTTCTATCTCCCATGCGTGAAGAAAATATGGAAGGATGTAAGATCGTGCTAACCTATAGCATAATCCTAGGTTAGGGAAGTTCACAAGGGGATAGATACCAAGAGAAATCAATCTTTAATATAACGCATTATTATCAACTTTTCGCTCTAAGGACAGGTAGATGGTAGATTGAAGGGTTGGTTCTACTTGATGTACCTTTGGTGGTTTTCATTGTTACTGTTGGCAACGTTCTATAGTTCCGTTTTCTTTGTCGTAGACTTGGAGTGATGATGCAGACATAACTACCTCACCTATGTCTTTCAGACTCACTTAAATTATGCTTCGAAATGTCCTTGTTTATGATCCAAATTTCTTTATTAGACAAAGAAATGGATTGAAACTGTGTGTAGAGTTTCATATACACTGACTTTGTTACATTCTCATGCAAGAATGGTTTCAGCCATCAGTCGAGTAATCGAGTTACTTACAAATGAAATAACAAGAACCTCACAAGAAGGGAGTTTAAATTAGAAATTTAATTAAATAGAAATTCTTGGTACTAATATCAAGGTCTCACTTTTAAGGGATGTTAAATGAACGAGTTGCTCATGAACAGTCATCTCCAGCTTCATATATACCTCGCTTGTGGATTGTCAGGTTCAAAATCATATCCTGTAGCAACCCGAAATACTTAATAAACAGGTGATTCAAAAAAAAAAACTTAACCCCTTGTCCACATAGCACATCCTTATTAGTTGTCGAAATTCTTAAAGAATGAAAGAATCCTCTTGTAAATAGTTTCCCTTTTAGCGCCTTATCAGGCAAATTGACATTTTGAATTTGTTAGTAGGTTATCAGATTAGATCGAAGCATCTGAAATTTGGGAATATATGCTTCATTGCTTCTGAGCTAATTTGAGTGAGAAATGGTGTGAAATTTAGCCTGCCCACTATTAGATATCATTATTCACTGTCGAATTTACTTGTAGAACATTACTCGTGATTGGCACCAGAAGATCATCTCTCAATATCCATTACTGCTTGTGTACCAAATAAGTAATAGTCTCGGTACTTGTATTTGATGGTATCTGATTAATATTAAGCAACGTAACTGGTCTCACTTTCAGGCAACCAATTATTAAGACCAAAGAGGTGTTGGTGTCATCCTCAATTCATTGTCATATACTTGAAAGCCTTATGTTTGCCTCACTGATCCAATTCTAGACACTTGGTTGCACTAGTATAGCTTCAACTTGATCCATATACAAGCTCTGCAATTATTGAGATCCAACTCGATTAGGTAGTGTCTCCTTCCACATAGTAAGGTCGGAAACTTTTATACCATATCTTCTATTACAACCAATGAATTGATAGTTATTATTCAACTACAAGCATTATGAAGAAACTGGCTCTGCTTAAGCCATCTAGAATTGTGAACTAGAACTTCACACTATTATTGGACACTCCATCATTGTAGATCAACCCGTTAGAGCCCTTGACGGACACTTTAACAGTTTATCCTGTTGTCAAATTGATATGGGTTCACCTTTATCAATTTATAGAGGATAGTTAGTTAAATTGTCGAGGAGTTGTGAACTAGAGTTTAATTGCGAAACAAGCTAAGTAATTTTCACTTAAGATATTAATTAGTTAATTTAACAGTTAATTGTTAAACTAATAGTCAAAGAATCAGAAATTTTGAAATCAATAATTAGGTAATTGGGAAATGGGGTTGAAAACAAACAGAGTGAAAGTAATTGATCAATAACTAATCAATCTAATGAACAGTTATACTATCAAATTTCTAGTTGGATTAATTATGCAGAGAAAATGCCTAGGATGTATTTAATTCATAAATCAAGAAAATCAAAAACACTTCTTGGTCTTGCGGAACGTATCTTTAACTTGACAGTGGTGTTAGTTGATGAATTTATCATCAAAATAAAGTCAAATTGAAACGAGATAACAGTAACAATAATACCTCTCAGTCTAACCAAAATAGAACTTACCTTGTAATTAAGAATGAGTATTTAATTGTGATGTTTTCGATAACTGTGACTAATATTAGCACATAGTATATATCATAATTGATGATATGATCGAAATTAGTAAAGTTTGTACCAAGAGTGATCTAAACACTAAATTAACTAAGTACAAAGAATAATCAGAATCTGGTGTAGACCTGATCATAAGTCTGTAAACAATTAATAATTGCATTATGATTTGTGTATACACTAGTTGGTGGTTAAATTGGGTGTTTGGAGTTGACTATTATGACCCATAAATGACTTATAGAAACTTAGTGAACAATAACTTCTTATTAAGCTAAATTTTAACATAGAACTTGATGAATTATTTATAACTTGTGTTTCAACTAAACTAATGAATCATGTACTCTTGAATTCAAGTAACAATTTATTTATAAAATAGATGATGTACTTAAGTGTGAACTTAGCGGATTATTATAAACTTCAAGCATGATAAGATCTCGTATAATAGATTGTAATTAGTAAAAGACGAAAATTGAATATGGAATGTATAAAATAAAAAATTCATTTGACCATACGACAATAGTATAAACTATGAACTAAGAATATGTGTGTTAAAGGTGTAAACAATCGTGTGATAAATTGTTGAATGATTGATATAAACATGGATGACATGTATGTTGAATGTGTATACACTGACAAATTGTATGAACTTGATCGTGTAAGTGACATATTGGTAATATTTATATATACAAGTAACTGAAGGAAGGGGTTGGGCGGGAGTCGGTGAGTACGAAGATGGGGTGCGGACTTGTGTATTGTGACATGAAGGAAGGGCCGGGCGGGAGCCGGTGGCTACGAAGATGGGGCATGAATTTGTGTATCGTGATATGAAAGGGCCGGGCGGGAGCCGGTGGGTACGAAGACAGAGTATGAGACTGTAGGTATGATACAGAGTAAGAAAGTTATTTATCCAATATGATTAGTATTGTATGCTTGTCCTTGAGGCAGGATTGTGAAACCTTACTTTATTATAAAATATAACGAAATACAATGTGATGTGCAAATGTGTAAAGGTTAGTACATGAAGTGTGATATGATTATATGATATACAAGTATGTTTTGTGACATATGTACTATCTGATTGTGTGAATTGTGTTGTGATTCAGTTATCGTGATTGATGTACCACCATATGTAGTAAATGAGACGCGTGTGATACGTGTTGTGTATACATAAGATGCACCTGGTAATAAACTATAAGTAACTGTAAATACATATAATATACGGAAAAGAAATTCAAGAAAGTTAAGGAGAATTAATGATCGAAGGAGTCAGACCGTTCCACATACTATGAAGATACCCGCTTTGATTGTTTATTCATGACATGTCAATTTTCTATTATCTTATTTATCCATACTTGCCTCTGTTATTGAAGAAAATTATGCTCTTTATTGATTATGTATATCATTCCTTGATTTTTTTTGAATCTACTCACTGAGCTGTTGAGCTCACTACTTCCTAGTTCTATTTTTTAAGGTCGTTGCATGGCAGAGGATCAGCTTCAAGTTTAGGCTCCTTCTTGAGATTTTTGTGATTAATGAATATTTGAAGGATGTGATTTAGTTTTATTACTTTAAAATTCTTGATATATATGTTCATAATCCTATATGATGTATACTTGAAGCATGTTTTATTCTTGTGAGCTGGATTTATATGGAGGTAAGTTAGACTGTGATGATTGTGATGAGTTAGAGTTATACTTAGTTATGTGTAATATTGTGGATGTTGAGAGGGGTACTTTCAAGCTCATTATGTTGTGATTTTTGGAATGTTATATATGAATAAGTAGGTGATGTCAAGCTGAAATATTATTATGTTTGCGTGAGTGATTGTTGAGTTTGATTTATGTACTTAGATATGAGATAAGTCGTGTGGGCTGAGGTTGATATATGTTATATTTGGGACTAGTGACAAATAGAGAGGAGATGTTGCTAAATTTTTAAGAAATTAGACATTATGATAATCTATTGAGTAATAAGGATATTTGGATATTAGAAACTGGGACCGTTATATTAATACTCATGTGTAGTCGACTAATAAACATGATTAGTCGACTTATACATTGGTATAGTCGACTAATTTCGGGCTGGCTGTTTCCTTTTATGGATCTGTTTTTAGTTTGAGTTGGATTCGATTTTTTTTCCTATGAGATGATTGTTCGTAATGATGAAGTTTGTATAGGACTATGAGAGTCCTATGGTTTATAAATAAATCCTTGGGGTTGACCTTCAATGTATTCAATGAAGCACAATAAAAAAGAAGAGATTCATGTGAGAAGTTTTAGCCATAAGGATTCGCTATTCTAGGCGACCATCAAAGGGGTTGTAATTTTCTTAGAGAGAGGTATGAGTGTTTCTTATTGTACTCCTCTAAAGTTTAATAAATTTTTTCCTCATTTCTCATGGGACATACATACAATCTGTTTGATCGGTGGAACCACGTTATATTGTGTGTTGGCTTTCTATACTTCGAAATATTTTTTTCCTTCTCTTTTTCTTCTTGTTGCTCGTTGATCCTGTGTTTCTTTCGTTGCACCGCCCCAGCGATTGGTCGTGGGGGCAGTATGTTTCATAACAATTGGTATCAGAGCAAAATCAACGTGAAGATGACTGTGATTAAGTTCGATATTTAGAAGTTCGATGGTGTCATCAATTTCAGCAGGTGGCAGCTTAGAATGAACAACATCTTGACCCAGAATGGGTTGAAGAAAGTACTACTTGGGGGAAGTAAAAGCCTCAAGACATGAAGGAAGAAACTTGGCAGGAGTTGGATGAGAAAGTCTTGACGACTATTCAGTTTTACTTGACGGACGAAGTGTTGAATGAGTTTTCTATGGAGAAATAGCATCCTTGTTGTAGAAGCGACTTTAGGACCGCTTGAAGAAGACGTTGGCGAATTAATTGATCTGAAGCATCGTCTATTTCTTCTCCTCATGCATGAAGGTACACCTACTAAGTCTCACATTATAAAATTTTTCTCTATTATCAATGATTTAGATAAGATAGATGTTAAGATAGAAAATGAGGATCAAACACTTCTATTACTGTGTTCTTTACTTTTTTCATATAAGAGCTTTAGGGAAGCTATCATATATGGAGGCAATTAACTATCAAGGTCAATGAGGTCAAGGAGCATCTACTCGATCAAGATAAAATTGATAACCAGTTGACGAATGAGTCTTATCGCGATGATTTCAGGCAAGTTTAGTTTTCAAAAGAGAATAGTGATAATGAAAGTTTCACTGGTAATTCAAAACACAAGAATTTAGTGTGCAACTGGTATCACAAGAAAGGGTACATTAGAGCTGATTGTTGGGCTCACAAAAGAAATATCAAGATGCTAATGTTGTTGAACTGGCTGAAGGGGATGAAGATAAGTGAGGCGTTTAGATCGATCGGTAACAAAGATAGATGGATTATTGACTCTGGATGTTCACAGCCAATCAGTTCCAATAGGAAGTTATTCTCTTCATACACTTCGGTTCGAGGGGAAGAGGTCTTCATGGAGAATTCTACTACGAATAAGGTGATTGGCGAAGGAACAATCCAGTTTCGTTCACATGATGAATGCATTACTACTCTTCAAAGCGTTCGTCATGTTTTCGAATCAAGATATAATTTCATGTCTCTTGGAATCTTACATGGAGCAGGGTTTAATTTTAGTTCTGAAGGTGATCTTATGAAAGTTTTCAAAGAGCTCATATGAAGTTTCAGGCCAAACATGTCGGCGATGTTTACATGTTGCGAAATTCGGAGGTTACAGTTGGTGGATTGCAGTTATCCTCGGCTTCAAAATTGGAGGTTGTGGAACAATCGGAAAGTATGATGTTTTGAGCTCAGATGTTCAGTTTTATCCCGAAAGAAGATTGGGACTAGGCGGCGTCGGTGCAAAACAAGAAAGCTCAGATTGTTACTTTATGGTGGAGCAACTTCTGATAAATCCTGCGTGGATCAAAGAATCATTGGGTGATCAATTCAGGTCGGGTCTGAACTTGTTCGACCTAATCAAGTTGTGAACCGCATGAGGATGTTATGGAGAAGAGGAAATGAGATGGAGATGATGTCAAGAGTTGTTTAATTGTGCATTGATGTGAGAACATGGAGCATGGTGGCTATTCTCAGACTAAAAGTATTCAAGTCAACAGGGGATTGTTAGGATTATGACTGGAATACATCGTGAAGGTAAACGAAACTTCAAAAATCAAAGAACGGACATACGCAAGGAGCTGTGCACAATATTAATCGACTTATACTTGATAGAGTCGACTATGATAGGAATTAGTCGACGTATACTTTGTATAGTCGACTGGTCTTGCAAATAAAGAGTAAGGGTCTCAAATTTTTGACAGATTAGTCGACTTATACTCATGTATAGTCGACTTATAGACATGATTAGTCGACTTATACATTGGTATAGTCGACTAATATTGGGTCTGGATCTATTTTTTTTTTTTCTGGATCTGTTTTCAGCTTTGAGTTGGATTCAAGTTTCCTTTCCTCTGAGACGATTGTTCATAGTTATGAAGTTTGTATAAGACTAGGGAGTCCTATGGTCTATAAGAAAATCATTGGGGTTGGCCTTCAATGCATTCAATGAAACACAATAAAAAAGAGAGATTCATGTAGAAGTTTTAGCCATAAGGGTTTGTTGTTCTAGGCAGCTATTAAAGGTTTTGTAATCTTCTTAGTAGATGTGTAAGTGTTTCTTATTGTGTTCCCCTAAAGTTTAGAAATGTTTCTCCCTCTTCTCTCGTGGATGTACACACGATCTATTTGATCAGTGGAACCACGTTAAATTGTGTATTGACTTTCTATACTTCGGAATATCTTCTTCCTTCTCTTTTTCTTCTTGTTACTCAATGCTCATCGATCTTGTATTGCTTCCACTGCGCCGCCCCAGCGATTGCTCGTGGGGGCAGCCATTTCACAACAACATGCAGAGAGACTGTTGAGCACCTCAAGTTTCTTGATTCGTAGGACATGCTGATGTGTTTGTATTATTTCACTTCTACTTAGTTTGTTACCTTTAAAGTCTTAGGTTGTGGCAGATAATGGAGGAAAGGAGTAGCCATTCCTCTGATTTTGTGGTGCCTACTCAACATCCCAGAAATTTTTTGTTTTGCTGTTCTGGGATTTACAAATAGGTTTATACGGTTATACCTCTTTAAGAACTTTGTTACTGTAATGCAACTATCCAGGACAATGTAAGTGCTACAAGATTACGAGTATACCATAACATACATGAAAATTCTAAGATCCTATTGATTTTAACATCTGCTTTGGTGTCCAAAGATTCAAAGAATATTTAATTGTTGGAGTTGCGTGCTAGTCTCCGTGATCTGTGGCAGAAGACATTCTAAAACAAAGTCATATATGTGCATCATCAGTCTTCAAACATGCATGCATATATACATACATTTCCCATTCTGCATGGTTTCTTACTCATCTGAGTAACAAGTGCAAGAACCATTTAAGATGTCACATACACACTGACAGTAAAAGTTTGCGAAAGATGTAATTCACAAACTTGCACTTGAGCAAATCCTTACCCTGTTAAAAAGTTGATAATCACCGGCATTTGCATGCATTTAAACTTTTAGTCTACATGTTGTTCTTAATACACCGGCAAAATAGATGAGCGTGCAAACTTTACCTGAGGTAGCATTACTTTACGTCAGCTGATTAAAGAGTCTGCTCTGTGTTGGTGGTTCAGGGGTATCTTTCCTATAGTTCAAAATGTAAATTTGACAATCCTATTGCACCAATGATCTACACTATGTTACATGCATGAGCTCCCAAAATCCTCATGTTTCTTCTTCGACTTCCCCTTTGTACCATGGCATCTCTTTCAATGACATAGCAAATCATCACATCTCTGCACTGTTGTAGATGTAGCTCAACACTGGGACAGCCTGTGGACCAAAAGAGCTTGAAAAAGGTATGATTTCTTCTTTCTTCTTCCCTAAGTTTTCAAATAATTTTCAGCCTGTCTCTTTTATTGTTTCTCATAATTCTAAAGCAGTTGTTTTACTTTGTCTGAATCACCTAAGTGGTGCAGATTACTGCATGGGGTGATCATTCTGTAACTAATCTGTAAGTGAAGAGGAACAGAAAATGAATAATCTTTTGCTATGATCCATTCAAATATCGCATGTTTCATTTTTATTTTCTGGAAAAATTATTCATGATATTGTTTATTTGAAACTTATGAATCTCAAATCATAGAGCTTATGTGTAAGCATGTTGTCACTAGGATGAATATGATACGAAGTTGTTTCCTTAATATAACTTCATTTTGTGGTGTCCAAGTTGATCTATATGTTAGTATTTGGAGTGCCTCATATTCATTAGAAAAGAATCAAGGATCAGGTGGAGGTGTTACAAGCTTCAGAAATCAAGCGCGGACAATACATGTTCTGTGCATGTTGATTAGTCGACTAAAGGTGTTATTAGTTGACTAGGCTATAGGCTAGTCGATTAATACTTGGGTGTAGTCGACTAGACCTTGCAACAGTAAGTTGGGTTCTCGGATTGTATTACAGTAGTCGACTAGATATTTTTTACAGTCGACTAATACTTGGTATTAGTTGGCTAATTTTGAGTTCTGACAGTTTTCTAATACGGTTCTGTTTTTAGTTTGGATTGGATCCTGATTTTCTTCTTTCTCTGAGGCGGTGCTGATTTGATTGTTGAAGTTTGTGTTGGATTAGGATCCATCCTAGGTGCTTATATAAACCCCTTGGGGTGACCTTTTAAAAGTGTATCAAGAATTCAAGAAAATTTAGATTTTCACCATTGAAAGTTATGAGATAGAGATTTTCTTGTAACTCTTGTATTTTCTTCTATGTGTTCAATAAAGATTTCTCCCATTCTCCCCGTGAACGTAGGCACATTGCCGAATCACGTTAAATCTCGTATTCTTTGGTTGTGTGGTGATTTAGTCTCGATTACTTGCTAGTGGTAAATCTTTTATGCTTCCGCTATCAAGTCTTTTACTCGGTGTTTCTCTGTTGTTTGATCGATGATAGATCACAACAATTGGTATCAGAGCGGTGGCTAGTAAGACAACCACGACAACCAAGTTTGAGGTGGAGAAATTCGACTGGAAGTCCGACTTCCTATTGTGGAAGATGCGAGTAATATCGTTGTTCGTGAAAGAGGGCACACACAAGGCCCTGCTTGGTATGGAAAAGAAGCCATTGAAGATGTAGGATGATGAGTGAAACGACATCAATTTTTTCGCAAAGACGACGATCATACTATGCCTATCAGACGAGGTCTTTTACAACGTGATGAACGAGGAGACAACTGTTGTTTTTAGTGTAGGCTGGAGAGCTTTTACATGACGAAAAGTTTATCGAAAAAGCTCTTCATGAAGAAGCAATTATACAACCTTCGGATGAAGGAAGGTACGCCAATTCTACAATATCTCAATACTTTTAATAGAATTTTAAGCGACTTGTTACCTCTATAGGTTAAGTAGAAGAAGATAAAGCTTTCCTGTTACTCTCTTCTGTTTCATCAAGTTATAACCACTTGGCGACCACCATCATACATAGTAAGGAGACCTTAGAGTTAGAAGATGTCAGGCAGATACTCCAAAACAACGAGCTGATGAAGAAAACAGATTCTACGGACGAGGCCTCAGAATTGGCTGTCAAGGGACATAGGGGAAGATCAAAGAGTATGGGATCGGTTATTAAGGGCCAGAGGGGAAGATCAAAGAGTAGGGGACCCAAAAGAGATTCAGAGGCTTCTAGCAGTTTTCTTACTACTTTTGCAAGAAATCAGGGCACATTAAGAAAAATTGTATGAAATATAAGGAGATGCTGAAGAGGAAAAGCGACAAAAATTCTGATGGGGTTAGTACTAGTGGAAAGTCAGATCAAGTCGAGATTGTCGAACAAGCAGATGAGGATTCATGTGATTCTAGATGGCTGAGTCAGGAAAATATAAATACTCAGATGCTTGGTTAGTTGACTCGGGGTGCACATACCATGTGCGCCCAAAAAGGTAGTGGTTCAGTACTTAGGTGCAGATGAAGGAATCAAAGTTACCAAAGCCTTAATGATTCTCAAAGGAGAACGGACTGCAAATTTGTACAAGTTGACAGTAAGCATATTGTTCGTGATGCTTCAGCACTAACGGAGAAGGAAGATATTACAAGACTTTGGCACATGCGTCTTGAACACATGAGCGAGCGAGATCTTCAAGCCCTACCCTTAAAGAGTGCTCCATCAGGTATTACATATTGCATACTTGTTTTGTAAATTTCGCATTATGTATAGGCAACGTAGAGTAGCTTTCTCTACATCACAGCACAAGACAGACTTGCCAGATCTCACACACTGATGTGTGGGGGGCCTTCGCCAGTAGCATTCACTGGGGTGCTAGATACTTTGTTACTTTCATATATAATTTTTTTAGGAAAGTTTGGGTATACTTCTTGAAGCAGAAATCGAAAGTATTTCAGAAATTTAAGGGGTGAAAAACTATGGTGGAAATTAGATGGGGCGAAAGGTGAAAGTCTTAAGGTCCGATAATGGAGGCGAGCATACCTCTAAAGAATTCAAAGATTACTTAGCTAGTAAGGGCATCGAATACCAGCGAAGTATTCCTGGGCGATTAGAACAGAACAGAGTATTTGGACCGGGAAAAATTAGAGGATCGTAATAAAATTTTCTTGAATCAATGAAAGATTACAACAATCCCAAAAATTCTGATTCAAGAGAGAAGATATTCAAGTTCAAATCTTCTCTTTGTTTAATGCTGGGTTCTTGATGTAGCGGTAGAAAGTGACTCTTGTTTTCTGTTAACCGGGTGAATGTCACAATCTTCTGGGAATCTTCTCTTCAGGCGATGGACGGAGTAGCGCAGCTCCTGTTTAATAAGATCTCGAGGAGACTTGAGGCAAGAGTAAACTTGTACTCAGCAAGTTAGAAGAGTTGAACTCTTTTGTATTCCTCAGCTAAAGATTCTGATTTTTTCAAAACTTTCGACCCTTCTTCAGTAGCAAACTGAGCTATTTATAGGGGTTTAGGGGGTAAAATTGTCCCTAAAAATCCTCCATAATGGGAGTTAACTCTCCTCATTACGTGGGCAGTAATTGACCCACTAATGAGGGCAGTTATAACCGAGACGCAAAGCTTCTCTGTAGTCGGAACGTGGGCTCCGAGCCTCGCGTTTCGGATGTCGACTCCGAACCTTGCTAGACGCAGGTTTTGAACTCTGCCAGACGCGGGCTTCAGTTTCTGCGCCTTGAGATTGCAGTGATGTCGAGACGCGGGCTTCGACCCTTATGTCTTGGTATTGTATTGTATTGAGGCGCGAGCTTCATGCTCTGCGTCTTGGCATCACATGAGTGGTGATGATTGGCTCTCGTCTGGAATATAGACTCTGTTCTCTAATGACTTGTCTTTAGTAATTTTTAGACAGTCTACAGAACCACTTCCAAAGTTTTCAAAACTCCGTGGTTGACTGAGACAGGTTTCCGAATACTTTGGACTTTTCTCTTAGCAGCAATGCTTCTAAGACTGGACTAACAATCTTCTGAGATATCTTGAGCTTGATCTTATCTGGATTTTTGTCTCCGTGAGTGTACTGTTAAACTCTTAGAAGACACCAGAATTGTGAGTATCTGGATATGCTGTCCGGATGTCCTCGATGCTCTAAGTTGGTTGTTAGTGTACTGTTGAATCTGGGGTAAATAGTCATTTGCTTGTTCCAGTGTACTGTTGAACTGATTGCAAAAGTAAAGACTGAACGCAAGTCTTGTAGACGTAGAGTTCATGTTGCCTTGGAAACGCAGACCTTATTTCTAGTGGAGACGCGACTCTAATTTGTCTAGAGAAACGAACTCTGATTTTTTGAGAGGACGCAACTTTAGCCCCTTGAGAGGACGCGGCTCTGAATTGTTGAGAGAAATGCAAACCTGTGTTCTTTAATTTGATAAAGGGGACGCGACCCATGGTAACAGTCGCGGTCTCGGCCGCCGACTCGGCGGGCACTGAGACGGATTGGTCTCGGCGACTCGGATCGGTTTCGGGCGATACGCGCAAAACGCTATAGAGAAAGCTCAAAAAATTATGAAAAAATCACGACAAATTTTAAAAAATGTAGACACCCACATTCATGTATCACGTGTCCAAATATATCACCTAGCATACTAAACATAAAGCGAAAGTATAAATACACGCGTCGTCAGTAGAAGCATATCAAAATACATACACAATAGAGTAAATTACACAAACTATATTCATAAATACATGCTAATGTAGTTATTTTCACATTGAATTGCGATGAGGCACAAAATCATCATCATAATGTCGAGTCGACCGAGTCAACTCTGATTCTCGGTCGAGTTGGCCTCCTCTGAGTTGAGCCGACCGACTCGTGATTTGGACTCATCTCGGAGAGGGCCGAGACGATACGACTCGGCCGACTCGTCTCCGACTCGGCCGAGTCTTTGAACCATGACGCGACCTTCGGGCTTGTGAAAGGACGCGGTCTTCAAGACGCGACTCTGAATTATTAAGGGACGCGGTTCTGGGAGACCAGCATCCTAACCCGTTAGCACCGGTGCGGGGGACGTAGGAGATTCGCTCTAAGCGTACCTCACTCCAAGTACTGTATAAGTGAATTAATTTCTTTATACAGGGGATATACTGATATTCAGTATATTGAGACTGATTTATACCAGTCTAATTGGGTTTAACCAAGCGTACCTCACTCCAAGTACTGTATAAGTGAATTAATTTCTTTATTCAGGAGATATACTGATATTCAGTATATTGAGACTGATTTATACCAGTCTATTGGTATTTAACCGAGGAAGGAAATTGAAAGGTAGTTTTTAAATTAAGGAACGTTCTATTGAACGGAAAACCTCCCACCTGATATTTACCGACCTGGCCAATTAGATTGTTGATATTTCAGTGATATTGATTAGTTGTCAGATTGATTCCAGAAACCAACAATCTTAAGACAATTACGTATTGAAGTTTTTACTTCTGTTCTGCTTGAACTTGCAGAAAAATGTCTGAGACTAATTAAGATAGCTCTAGCAAGGCACCAAATATGCAGCTACAAGTTTGATGCCTACTCCACTTCCTAACCCGAAGCCGGAGAGGCCAGGAAAATTTGACGGCACAGAATTCAAGAGGTGGCAACAGAAGATGCTCTTCTACTTGACCACTCTTCATCTGGCCAAATTCTTGCAAGAAGATCCATCAGAACCCAGAACTGATCGGGACTCAGTCCTTGCAGTCTATGCATGGACTCAAGGTGACTTCCTTTGCCGAAATTATGTTTTAAATGGACTGGATGACTTTCTTTACAATGTTTACAGTCCTATCACAACGGCAAAGAAGTTATGGGCCAATCTTGATAAGAAGTACAAGACTGAGGATGCTGGTACCAAGAAGTTCGTCGTAGGACGATTTCTGGAGTGCAAAATGGTGGACAGCAAGACTGTAATCAGTCAGGTGCAAGAGTTCCAACTTATCTTGCACGAGATAGAAGCCGAAGGTATGATTCTATCTGAAACTTTAAGGTTGCTACTATCGTGGAGAAACTCCCACCTGTGTGGAGAGATTTCAAGAACTACCTGAAGCACAAGCGAAAGGAGCTGAAGTTGGAAGATCTCATTGTGAGGCTTCGAATCGAGGAGGACAACAAAAGTCCGAGAAAAGGAGCAGTAAGAACTCCTATGAAGCCAAAGCTAATGTGATCGAAGACTCAAAGGGGAAAGCGTCTACTTCTAAAGGCTTAAAGCGGAAGAAGATTTCCCAGGGGTACAAAGGCAAGGTCATAGAAGGCAAGAACATGCGCTTCAAGGGAACCTGCTACATCTGCAACAAAGAAGGGCATAAGACGAATGAATGTTGCAGCCGTCTCAAAAAGAACAAGAAGAACCATTTACAGACAAACTTGACCGACAATGCGTCGCCAAGCCTTTCAGCTGTGGTGTCAGAAGTGAACCTGATAACAACAATAAGGATTGGTGGGTGTAGACACAGGGGCTACTCGGCACATCTGCTTTGAGAAATTATTATTCTCTGAATATCAAAAATTAGAGCAAGATGAGCAACTATTCATGGGAAACTCAGCCGTCTCAAAGGTTGAAGGAAAAGAAAGGTCATCCTGAAGTGGACATCTGGCAAAGAGCTTACTCTGAACGATGTGCTGCATGTTCCAGATATCCGCAAGAATCTGATCTCTGGATCAATACTTAGTAAGAAGGATTTAGAATGATTTTTGAATCAGATAAATTTGTACTTACTAAGGGAGGTGTATGTGGGAAAGTGTTATCTTGTTGATAGACTTTTTAAAGTCAATGTTACAGTAGTAGATAAAAAGTCTGTGTATTTGTACCCGAAGCTTATAAATAAAGAAAAATTTCTGTTTATTTGCTTGAGTCTCCTATTTTATGGCATGCTAGATTAGGGCATGTAAATTACAAGTCTTTAAAGAATTTGTCTAATTTAGGATATATTCCTAAACTCAACTTGGAAGAAATTGGCAAGTGTGAGATTTGTGTTGAGGCCAAGTTAGCGAAAAATTCATTTCACTCAATTGATCGAAATACAGAACCTTTAGGGTTAATTCATAACGATCTGTATGTCTTGAAGTTTATGCCAACTAGAGGTGGTAAAAAGTATTTTATTACTTTTATTGATGACTGTACAAGATACTGTTATGTGTATCTTTTAACAGTAAGGATGAGGCAATTAATATGTTTATAACATTAAAGCCGAAGTTGAGAATCAACTCAACAAGAATATCAATATTCTAAAATCTGATTGAGGCGGAAAATATGAATTAAATGATTTTAGCGAGTTATGTGCTAAATTTGGTATAATCCATCAAATTACAGCATCATATATACTCACTCACTCAGTAAAATAGAATTGCTGAACGGAAGAACAGAACTTTGAAGGAGATGGTCAATTCCATGCTCGTAAGTTCTGGAGCTCCACAGAACTTGTGGGGGGAAGTTCTGTTAACTACAAATTATATTTTAAATAGAGTACCCCATAAGAAACTTGGTCTTATACCATTTGAGTTATGGCATGGAAGGACACCTTCCTACCATACCTCAAAATATGGGGGTGCCTTGCAAAGGTGCTAGCACCATTACTAAAAAGACTAAGTTGGGAGCAAGAACCATGGACTGCATATTCATAGGTTATGCCTTGAATAGTAGTGCCTACAGATTTCTGGTTCATAAATCAGAAATACCAGATATTCATGTAAATATGATTATCGAACCTAGAGATGTTGTGTTCTTTGAAGACATTTTTCTATACAAACGGGAAGCAGATAAGACTTCTGGGAAAAGAACACATGAGATGGCATTCAGGGACGAAAGCCCCGAGGAATCGATTGTTAATGCGAAAATTGAACCAAGAAGAAGTCAGAGATCTAGAATCTCAAAATCTTTTGGTCCAGATTTCATAGCATACGCTATTGAAAGTGAGCCTCAAACATTTAAAGAGGCTATGTCAACCCCAGACAACCTACAAATGTGGAAAGAAGTTATAAATAGCGAAATAGAATCCATACTAAGTAATCATACTTGGGAATTGGCAAACTTGCCTCCTGGCAGTAAACCAATTGGGTGTAAATGGGATTTTCAAAAGAAAATTAAAACCGGTAGATCTATCAATAAGTACAAGGCTAGATTAGTAGCCAAGGGTTATCGACAAAAAGGTGTAACCCTCGGTTTTCGATATACGTATGTCAATACTGTATCTGGTGATTTAATTATGCTGATAGTCGGATTGAGTCATTTCAGCTCAAAATGTCATTTTCCATTATTTTGAATTTTTTTGGATTTTTGGAATATTTTTGAGAATTATTGGACAAGAATCTCAATTTGGGGTCGATCGGTGACATAGGCTGACTCTGGAATTTTAATTAACAATCGGGAATGAATTTCATGAATCTGACTTCACAACAATGTTCAACATTACATCTTCTATTTTTGAGAATTTTTGATGATTTTTCTAAATTAATAGAATTTAATCCAACAAAATATTCAAAAGAAAATGAAATAAAAATAAAAAATAAAAATAAAATAAAATAAAAATTAGAAAATCCGCATCTGATACAGGTTTCGAACCCAAGCATATCCTATATGGAATTGAATGCTCTAACCACCTGGGCACTTCGGCACCCTTCAATATATGGGTAGCCATTTTATTTGAATGTTTTATCTTACCTTTCTATTCTTCCACAATACAACAAAAACCAAACTTCTTTTTATTATTCGCTTCAGCCCTCGAACCAGTGACCTGGTTTCCAAGGTTTACGGCTAACACAACTAGGCCACTTTTATTTGGTTCTTGAATCACCACGTCAAACCTATAAGTATTAATTATTTCATCTCCTTCTCCCCCAACTAACACACGTTCTCCACCTGCAGCGTTCTCTGATCACGTTCTCCCAGTCTCTCTTCTCTCTCTCGCCCTCTCACGCACGTCTTCATCTCCCCCATTCCCGTACACTCTCTCCCTATCCCTCTATATAAATGCTCCATAGTTTCCCCTCCCTTTCTACACCTTGCTCCAGTCCGTTCCCTCCTCTTCACTTGGCCGAGCACCCCACAAGCCGCAGCCGCACCAAGCCTACGACAGCAACCAGCAGCTCCCCGGGCTGAGCTGCACCCTCCTCTGGCTCGGCAGCACCAAGCTGCCGCAGACCAGGCTGCCTCTCTCCTCGCTTTCCTCTCTGGCGAGCCTCTGTCGTCGTCCGTGAGATCCGCCGTCAACGGCCGCGCATGACCCCATGGCGGATCACACACCTTGCGTGAGCATGCGTACCTTCTCTCCCAAGATTCTGAGGTGCTGGAAGAAGTTTCAGACTGAAGAGAAGCGTTCCGGGTAAGTTACTTTGCGTTGTCGTCGATTTTAGTTATTGTTGGCATTTCGTCGAACATGTAACAAGCATTACTTTAATCAACAATTTCTCCATGAAAACTTGATTCTAATAAAAATATTTTTAGGTACCCTAGATATACATCCTAATTATAGTGATTTTTATTATATTTTATAAAATGTTTTTATAGCAAAAAAAAGGGACCTTGCTGTGCTCTCGGCCAGGGCCAGGCCGAGAGCAAGCCAGGCCCTGGCCTGGCCGAGCCAGACCAGGCGGTGACATGGCTTGGTCTGGCCAGCCCAGCCAGACCTGGCCTGGGCCAGGTCTGGTCAAGGCCAGCGGGTCTGGCCAACAGACCCGGGTTCGGGTCTGTTTTACAGACCCGAACCCGACCCCATTTTAAAAAAAAATACATTATCACTTAACTTATCACTGAATAAATAACATGTCAAGTCTCTAATTAATTCACGCGCATATTTAGGCCGCGAATTTTTCCCAGAGCCGGTTGCAGTTACGGGAATTCAGACTCCAACGACATCAGGCAAGTGTACACGATTCTCTTCTCATTGACTTTCGTCTTGATCTTAATTCTTCCTCTTAAATATAAATTATGGTTATCATATCGCATGATCGTCAACACTATCATGTGATCATATTTATATCAGCTTTTCTCTTCCGATTATATGACAATTATTCTTGATATTATTACCTGTACCGTCTCGTGATTATGTTACATTGCCTTACATATCGTATTTGCATCTCGTTCCTGTACATACTACATTTAACTTAAATTTGCATGATTACTTGCATGTGGTAGACTAATTTATTGACGTGAAATTTACACTGATCATGACAAATACTGTGATTTGGATTTTAAGGATAACAGGAAATTAATCAAGGAAATTGACCATTATATTCTGAGTAATTATTCGAGGATATCTTATTGGATTATGGACACATAATCTTGACCGTTTTACTTTGACATTTAGATTACATGTCACTGACATTACTTGCACTACTTTGCATGCATCTGGTATCACTTGCACAAATATATATTTGTCACTTAATATTGTCACTGTCTACATCGTCCCGTAATTTTGATACATTGTGTTCACTATCTAATGTTGATATTCTTGATACCGATTCATGATCATGTAACACTGAGTAACACACCGTTTGCATTTGCATTTAATTAATAAAAAATCAAGCCGGGGTTATTGGGGAGACTGTAGTAGGGGAAATCCAGAGGGGTATGCTTGGAAGGGCGACCCTTGTGGGTTTGGATGCTACACGTGATCTTATTATTTATGCGCGCTCCTGTTATTACATGTTACATAATACCTGAGTACAGTGAACTGTTTCTCTCTGCTATCAGGATCCACTAACGCATCACTTGTTTGATATGCAATTGTCCTGTGGGATGGGCACACAGGATGGTTGCATTAGTTAGGTAATAAAATATGCTAGACATATGCACTTGCATCATATCTTTCATTGTCTTCAGTGATCTAGTGCCTGAGATATAGTTTCAAGATACTGATATTTGAGACTCATGTGATATGCATTATCTTGACTACATGACATTCCTGGACCTACCATAATGTTTTATCTTGTGATCTCGAGTTCTTGTGATTATGTTACACGACAGTTACTTGTCCAGGACATCTCATGTCATTATATATATGTCACACTATGCATGCACGATCTTATTGTACATGATCTATCTTCTGATTATTCCTGTTACTGTTATTACATTCAGTTCTTGATATTTCCAAACATATTGTTCTTATATCCTACTTACTGTTACTACATTTTCATATTCGCTCCTTCCTGCTTCGTGTACTCTTGCTAGTTCGCTTCTGACGGACCTTTATTTTATTTTTCAGTATTTAGATCAGGAAGCTGGTATAGAGTGTTGTTCGTAGATCATATTCTGGTTTCGCTGTTCTCCGGTGAGTTCAGTTTTCTTCTTGACTTGTTTTATTCAGATATAGTGGATGATATTGTTTATGATTCAATTTTTCATATATGTGATTTTATCCCTATGCTTGGTTGTATGTGCATATATGTGTGCTATCCTGCTTGTTATTGACAGCCTAAGGTACTCATGGATGAGATTTCACTCTTCGTGAGTATCTGCTGGCCATCGTCACGTACCTATATTCCGTATTTTGGGAAGCGGGGCGTGACATGGTTTTGTTTGTCTTACAATACATGAGATCAAAGAAGGACATGAAAATTGAGATCGGAAAGGAATTTATAAACTAACAAAGGGACACAAAGGAGAGAGAGGGTTAAATTCTATTAATTTAGAAAAAATCATCAAAAATTCTCAAAAAGAAGTGTAATGTTGAACATTGTTGTGAAGTCAGATTCATGAAATTCATTCCCGATTGTTAATTAAAAATTTCAGAGTCAGCCTATGTCACCGATCGACACCCCAAATTGAGATTCTTGTCTAATAATTCTCAAAAATATTCCAAAAATCCAGAAAATTCATAATAATTGGAAAATGACATTTTGAGCTGCAATGACCTTACTTCGACTATCAGGATAATTAAATCATCACCAGATACCAGTATTGACATACATATATCGAAAACTGATGGTTACAATCCTACCCACCTTATAAAAAGAATTTCGTTCTCGAAATTCAGCCAGGCATCAATATATGAATCGAAGCTGCCTCTGCATGAGTTAGGATTGTCCCAGATCCGTAGTCGTGTCAATATGATATAACTCAATACCAAGTCAACCGTGAGTCATGCTCCAACATATTCACCTGCCAAGAGTATCACCATAAGTCCGGGGATTGAATTGACTTTTCAGATTTCATAATCATTCATCCTTAATATCACTTTCATCCTTCGATCTACTATAGTCATGTTCTTCTGATTAGGTTACTCCAACCATCAAATCCTTAAGGTCTACCAGTAACATACTCCACTGATTTATTCTTTTAGTTCTTTTGATCTATCTTCTGATTATTCCTGTTACTGTTATTACATTTAGTTCTTGATATTTCCAAACATATTGTTCTTATATCCTACTTACTGTTACTACATTTTCATATTCTTTCTTCCTGCTTCGTGTACTCTTGTTAGTCCGCTTCTGACGGACCTTTATTTTATTTTTAAGTATTTAGATCAGGAAGCTGGTATAGAGAGTTGTTCGTAGATCATATTCTGGTTTCGCTGTTCTCCGGTGAGTTCAGTTTTCTTCTTGACTTGTTTTATTCTGATATAGTGGATAATATTGTTTATGATTCAGTTTTTCATATATCTGATTTTATCCCTGTGCTTGGTTGTATGTGCATATATGTGTGCTATCCTGCTTGTTATTGACAGCCTAAGTACTCATGGATGAGATTTCACTCTTCGTGAGTATCTGCTGGCCATCGTCACGTACCTATATTCCGTATTTTGGGAAGCGGGGCGTAACAGAAGAACTTGACTACTTCGATACTTATTCACCAGTAACAAGAGTAACGTCCATTCGGATGTTGATTGCAATTGCAGTATTGCTAATTTAGCGGATCCGCTTACTAATGGTTTAAGTGGAGAGCGTATAAACTGCGCATCGAGGGGAATGGGTCTAAAAGCCTAACTTTACCGAGTCAGCTTAATGGAAACCTCACTTAGCGACTGGAGATCCCACGGACTAAGTTCAAGAGGAAAAACTAGTTATGATTGACTCGGCAAGTAAGCACTTGGGAGCTTGACTCCAATCCATTCTAAGGTGCACATAAGTGCTTTTCTACAAGTGGATTAAGGATAAGCTTAACGCTTTTAATGATGCTTATATCTTGTTACTAAACAAGTGGAGTAGAGTAGACTACTCTTAATAGGACGATCACCTATGTGAGTATAGAGTTGGGTCGGCTCTTTGGGAATTTCTATGGAGGCTGTTATTCCCTAAAGATACTATCTGAAAACAAAAATGTCCAGGGCCAAAATGGACACAACCGAGAACCAAAGTTGATTTGGAAAGTCACTGTGTGAAGCTTGTTGACTTGGCTTACACTAATGGCTAACAGTTCAAGACCTAGTTCACTGATTAGCCAGCAAGTCCGATAAAGCTTTCGCTATGGAAGGTTCAAGACCTAGTTCACCTATCCTGCTGCAGTTTCTTTTCTAAAGTACCTTTCACAATAGAGTCAGTCTCTTTATGTGTCATTTCCTCGAATCTCCATTCATTGTGGGGGATTGTTGGAATTGAAGAATATAAGTATGAATCTTCGAGTTGAATTATGACGAGATCCGTTGATCGAATCAATTGGATGATGGTTGGAGTGTGTTCTCCTTCCATTGGGGATGAACGTGGTATATTCACATGTTCAATTCCGACTTCGAATGAATGAGATATTCAAGTCTAAAGATTGCCTAATTCAAAGCCAAAATGGGATTAAAGGTAGCTAAAGGTATTTAGTCCCACATTGGCCATAGGATGGAAGTTCGTAGTGTTTAAATAGAGAAATTTGAGAACAAAGGGCGTGCCCTTTGGGTACTTGGAGTTTTCGTGCGCGATTGGGAGGGAATCATGCCGGCAGATGCGCGCGCGCCGCCGCTGGCGGCGGCCGGCCGGCCGTCGCCGGGACGGGTCCGGGCCCGGGGCCGGGTCCCGGTTCAGGTTCCCTACCCCACCTGGTTTTTTTTTGAATCGGGTCTCACGGGTTTGGGTTGCGAGCATACCCGCTTCACTGTCCGAACCGCCTCGCCAATGGACCCGCTCCGCTATCCGAATCCAAACCGTCCCGCCAACGGCTGTCTGTAAACCGTCGCGGCGGTTGGGCGGTTGGACGGTTGCGACGGTTGAACCGAACAGTTGCAATGGTGCAGACCGAACCGTTGCAACTGTTGGATGGGTTCGGACCAAACTGCCCCTCCTAGAGCGCTATAAATAGCGCTCCGTTTTCTCATTCTAAGACACACCAACAGTAAGAAAGAAATCTGCCTTCTAAAGGAGATTCTCTCTCTCTGTCTTGAAGTGACTTCCAACGGGAAGTAGGAAATTCAGTTTCCGAAGCGACTTCCAAAGAAATTCTGCAAAAATTCGTTCTGAAAGAGGGCTTAGAAAATTCAACAGATTCTTTAATAGAATTGTTGTCTGAATCTGGGACTTCCGAAGAAGAATATTCTTCAACCTTCCTTCTTCCTCTACAGTGGGTGCTCCTTCAAAGTAAAGTCAAATATTCTCCCAAAATTTGTCTTTGTCCCGCTGCTTCAACAATCCTGTGAAGGTAACTGGTTAACTACGGTTTGACCGTACGGTGATTTGGTAGTGCTACCGCGAAGGAGTGTTGTATCTTGGGAGACCAGCGTCTAGTAACCCGTTAGCACCGGTGCGGGGGACGTAATTGTCTTAAGGAGATTCGCTCTAAGCGTATCTCAGTCCAAGTACTGTATAAGTGAATTAATTTCTTTATACAGGGGATATACTGATATTCAGTATATTGAGACTGATTTATACCAGTCTAATTGGTGTTTAACCAAGGAAGGAAATTGAAAGGTGGTTCTTAAATTAAGGAACGTTCTATTGAACGAAAAACCTCTCACCTCATATTTACCGACCTGACCAATTAGATTGTTGATATTTTAGTGATATTGATTAGTTGTCAGATTGATTTCAGAAACCAACAGTTACTACATAGAAGACTTTCAAGATTCTCCTAAACTAAAACTGAGTCTAGAAGAAGAAGAAGTTGGTACATCTGCTATACAGATTACATCCAACTCTGAAGGTGTATATACTATATAAAGCCAAACAACACATTGGAGCACATTCCTATTTAGGAGGTAGCTTTGTGTGAAGTTGCAAAATTTCTGCTTGTTCTCATATTTAGATGTCTATGATATTTATTCAACCAAATAAAGATGAAATTATAGTTTCTATAATCTAAGCCAATGAATAGCACAAAATTTGACTTGCAATGTTTGAATTTAATCATATTTCCTGAGCAATGGTGGAATGTTTTTGGTTGTGGTGGATATTTAATTTAGTAGAATGGTTAACGTTACAACATCATCTTATCTCTAATTATTGAGGTAAGGAGAACTAATTAAGTAAATCTACACATTTCTAATCCATCAGGCTTGAGAAGATGGGAGCTCTAGATGTGAATAACGTGGTTCATGGGCACCAAGGATGACGCCGGATCACTTGCAACTACATGCTGGGGTTGTCCATAATTGCCAATATGTTGAGCCTTCTATTTATAGGAATCCAGCTTGAGCAAGATTTTGGATTTGGTATGTAGCTTATCAACCATAGCTTCATTTATTCACTAACATCAGTTATGCTTAAGACCAAACCCAAACATCATATTGCTATGAGGAAACATCTTTTTTTAAGACTGTATATTACTACAAGGAAATATGTAGTGATGTTGCTTATGCTTGAGATGTTAACGAAGTAGCTTGAAATTGCTTTGCCAATGGAATATCTCGGAAATACATTTATAAGTTGTTTCTTTTGACTTAGATTTCTCACCTAGTATGGTACTATCACACAAGCATGTTTTCGGCTATCATCATCATCAGCATGTTTTTAGTCATGTCATGTCTGAGAGATACAATCACTGCTTTGTTGTAAGCATTCTTGTTATGATAATTAAGTGGCTCTTAAACAAAACTCTATGCACTCTGTTATCTTCCATCAATTTTGATGGACCTTATACTTGTGTTACAAAGGTCTTAACCTGCTGCTTAGTCATGTATGCCCCTGATGCATGGTTTGATATTGCCATATTCTTTTTATGTCAGCATGTACCGTTGGCAGAGCCAGGGGGCAAGGGGGCACATGCCCCCCCGGCTCAGCCCGACAAAAGGAAGTCGCCCTTCTATATTTTTGAGTTTCGAATTTGGACAAAGAATAAAAAGATTATGGTAATCAGTAATACAAAAGGAGGATGTAGGGTAGTGGGTGTTTGTTTCTTCTCTCTTGTTCATGACCATTGTTTGAATCCTAGTGTTCCACCTCTTATGTTTCTATTTTTTTCTATTTTTTTCTATTTTTTCCTTGCTTCTTTATCATGTAAAGCTAACAACATGAAAATAAATTTGTAGTGGGCCACAGCTTATTAAATAAATTCAATCCAAGCTCGCATCTTAGCTTGTTGTATAAAATTAAAAAATATTCAGCCTCTCCGCTGATGTGGACATCACGTGCTACCTTCTTTTGGTTTAGTCATTTTGAGTTGTAGTTCATGTTGCCTAATTGTGTTTTCTTTTGTGTGGGCATTTAGTACCACGTCGATTATTTCACAAACTGAACTTTTGTAAGGCCCATAAATAGATCCTAGACTTCTTTTATTATCAGAATTAAAAATTTTCAGTTAATTTCATGAGCCTCGAGTCCTTCAGATAGGGTGTGAAGCTCGTGGTGTAAGGAGTGCGGAGCCCAAATTTATCTCCTCTTTCTTATCTCTTTTCAGTTTAGTTTCATGAGCCTTGAGTTCTTGAGATTGGGGTGTGAAGCCTTTGGTATAAGGGGTACGAAGCCTAAATTTATTCTCCTTTCTTATCTCTTTTTCTGAAATCCTAATTCTCCTTCCTATTTCTTTCTTTTAGGGTGTGTTTGGATTCATGGAAGTGAGAGAAAAAGTGAAAACTCATTTCCCACTTCCCTTGTTTATTTTGAACTGGAAATGAGAAATGGGAAAATCCTCTTTTCCCTTTTACACCTCGCTTTTACACTACCATTTTTCCTTTTTCAGGGTACTACAGGGTCTGTTTGGATTTAAGGAATTGGTGTGAAGTGAGGAAGTAGGAAGTAAGATTTTATTTCCTTTAGGAAAAAGGGAAATGAGTAGTAAGTTTTCTGGTGTTTGGATGTTGTTGGGAAGTGTGGTTTGGAAAATGTTTTGTCGTTTCCGGTGTTTGGATGGTAATGAAAAGTGGAAATGGAAAAGTTGACCACAAAGTTGACCGCAAAATAATATTAAAATAAAAATTAATTAAGAAAAATAAAAAATAGATTGTAATTAGAATGCAAGTGAGATTTACATGACCAAAAAATTAACTGTTTTATGCTATAACTTATTATAAATGAGATTTACATGACCACAAAATTAACTGTAGCACTCTGGAAGTGAGAAAATGGTTGTGTAAAAGAGAGATGAAAAGGGAAAAGGGGTTTTTCTTATTTTCCTTTTCCGGTGTTTGGATAGATAGGGAAATGAGCAATTATACTTCCCCACTTCCTCACTTCACTCGGATTCCTTACATCCAAACACGCCCACAGTTAATTTTGTGGTCATGTAAATCTCAGTTGTAATAAGTTGTAGCTTAATGTATTAAATTTTAATGTTATGTAAATCTCACTTGCAGTCCCATTACAGTTCAAAAATGTTATTTCAGAAATAGTATTTAATTTAATATTATTTTATGATTAACTTTCTGGTCAACTTTTTCACTTTCACTTTCACATTACTAATCAAACACCAAAAAAACACAATATACACTTCCACATTACAACAAAACACCGAAAAACTTATTTTTGCAATTCCTAGTTTTTTCATTACTTTCATATTCCCACTCTCACTTCCCATTTTCCTCCCACTTTCATGAATCAAAACACGCCTTTAAACCCTAGTTCTCAAATTATAGTTTGAAAGTGATTGTGATTCATCTCGTTTGATATCAGAGCACTTGATTCCAATCCCCTTCAATATCTCTTCTTCTGCCTCTTCATAAATCCTAGATCTAGATCAAACCTAGATCTATTAAAAAAAACTCAAACCCTAGCTCTCCTCTCTTCCCAAAATCCTAGCACCATCTCCAAACCCTAATTAGAGCAAAAAAAAAGAAAAAGAAAAAGTAAAAAAGAAAAAAAAAACTTACTGCGCTGTTCCCTCTTCCTTTCCCTCTTCCTCTTTCTTTCTCTCACCTGCAACCCCCAAAACCCAACCCTACCCATCGCCAACACCCTAGTATCACCATCACGCCGTTACCACGAATCTCTAAAACTCCTCGCCGACACTAATGCCAACTTGAAATCAATAGGCCTCGCTACTTCGCCGAAGGGATTTGATTCTTGCTGACGAACTCCGATCCCCGTCGTCAAGTTCTGATCTTGTCACGCTTTGCTTCCCACTAAAGTGAGATAAGCACGTGACTTGAGCCGATGACACACTCAAAAGAGCATGCTAAGCCTCTATTCTGTAAATTATGTCATTTTTCTATCTGCTACATATATATATATAATATATATATTATATATATATATATATATATATATATATAGATAGACTTGTATCCTTTCAAAAGGATTTGATCCCGGATCCTTCCCACTCAAATTCAACCCTCCAACATTCGAATACAAGATCCACTCCGTTGAAGTTGATCTATACTATTTCAAGTATCTATAAACCAAAAATCAAGTGTTTTAAATACTTTTTGCCCATCCATCAAGCGACGCAAAATGGACGGCCGAAAGTAGTGAGTTGGTTAGATCTATGTCTTTAGACATACAAATTCTCGATCCGGCCATTTCATTATGATCTAAACATTTAAAAACCCCTATAAACTAATTTTGTTAGATTTCAAATGTTCTACACCGTTAAACTAACCAACTCACTATTTAGGCCGTCCGTTTTTCCCCTACTTGATGGATGGGCAAAAAGTATTTAAAACACTTGATTTTTGGTTTATAGATACTTGAAATAGTATAGATCAACTTCAACGGAGTGGATCTTGTATTCAAATGTTGGAGGGTTGAATTTGAGTGGGAAGGATTCGGGATCAAATCCTTTTGAAAGGATACAAGTCTATATATATATATATATATATATATATATATATATATATATATATATATATATATATTTCAAGTCCAAATGGAGTACACATTTGTAAAACAAAACTAAATAACTGGTACAAATGTATGTACTGAGAAATGAGTCCAAACTCTCATATACATACATCTATGAAAGAAGTAAATAACTAGAGGAATCTCCAAGTTTTCTACTGAGCTCTAGCTGGCTCCTCGTAGTACTTCTTGTTTTCAGTCGATATCTCCATGTATTTTCTGCTATCTAAGGCAAGCAAATCCCAGGGAGTCAGAAACTCTCGACAAGTACAACAAAGAAAATAAAATATGCAAGTATGTGCAGAGCACGAAAATATGCATGAACAAGGAAAGGACTAGCAATATGCAATTAATAATACTTATTTATTATGAGCTTATTATTGAAACCAATTATATGATCCATGTCAAGATGATAAACAAGCATGCACTAAACATAAATACAGTCATAGCATGAAGTAAGTCAAGTAGAATAAATATTGCTAAGCAATCAACTGATAATAATCGTCACCAGAAACACACAACTACAAGGTTTATTACGAAGATGTCCCTAGGGGTTACTAATTAGGTGAGACTACCCCAACTGTCACGTACAGTGAACATACCCTATCCTACGCCTACTACATATATCAATTGGGTCCTAAAACGTGAAAATGACTGCGTCCCATACCACAACATATTCTTGCATATCAACCAATAGTTATCGTTGTTTGAAAACTACTAGTAGAAAAAGCGTCCATGTAGCGCAGTGGAAAATCATACCAGGAGTAATATAGTATAATAGTATGTAATAGAATGAGTTCATCAATAACCCATGTCACAAAGTGACATGCACCATGTAAAATAAACACCACCGTACTTTGTACATTAGTTGGGTGTTCAAGGTACACTTTCTCAGTTTTCACTATCAATTTTTCACATATTAGTCTCGTGCCTTATTGTTTTTATAACCAAATTTATTATAAAACATGAGTATCCTTGCATGAACCAAGTGTCAAGAATAAACCATGCCACCATGTCCTTATCAAGCCCATATAATCACCATGTACCACTTTCTCAAGTAATTCCAAGTATATGCTTCAGGCAAGCATTTATCCATGTCATTTAAACTTGTGTTCATATTCATATTCACGTGTTTATGTTCAAGATGCTCATGTTGTATTTCATGTATTGTAGTGTCTTTCTACATGAACAAGATCAATCATGTTAGTTATTTGTCATCATGTAGCAATTTGTTCAAGCATTGTTCATATGAGTAATTAATTGAGGTATTATCAATAGCAAGCGTGAAAATCGGTATCAAATAATAACATGTCTCAATTCGTTCATAACCAAGTTTCGAATTTAAACTTAGAAACTTGACATCTATCAGGGTTAAGATTTTAATTTTAAGTTAAATTTTGTTAAAAGTTTCATTAAAGGGCTCAACATGGAGCAAACATAAATTATCATAAGTTCTTAGACTATTTTATGGAAGCTAATAAATTTAGCATACTAGATCAAATTGTTTTTCTTTTTTAGAAAACTTGTGAGAGCTAAACAATGATATTTTATGGCTGAAAATAATTTTCAGAAGTTATAGGGGTTAATCTGTAATATTTTAGGTGTATAAACAGTTTTTAGAAATTATAGGGACTAAACAATAGTTATTTCATGTCTGGAAATAATTTTCAGAAGTTATAGGGTTAATCAGTAATATTTCAGGTCTGCAAACAGTTTTTAGAAATTATAGGGACTAAACAGTAGTTATTTCAGGTCTGAAAATAATTTTCAGAAATTACAGGGACTAAACAACAGTTATTCAGGACTAAACAGAATTTTTCAAAATAGTTGGGGACTAAACAGAAATTATTCGGGACTTAATAGAATTTTCAGAATAGTCAGAGACTAAACAGAAATTTATTCAGTAAATTGTCTAAATATGATTTCATTATAATCATAAAATTAAATAGATTGAACTGCAAATGCCCAGTAATTTCTCAAATAACATGTATTCTAATATTAAAATTTTTCAAGATTTATTATGCATAATTAATTATGCAAAATTATTGTGTGAACAAGTCCATCAAAGGCAAAAGGACTAACACTTAAACCTTGGCTGGTTCTTAACATTCTTTCAAATAATTAAAATTTTGCAATGAAAGAATCAAATTCATACCTACATGCATGCATACTCCATAGACATGGTTCAAATTCTCGGTCTCGGCCACCGACTCGGCCGGGCACCGAGACGGATCGGTCTCGGCGACTCGGATCGGACTCGGACGATACGCGCAAAACGCTCCATAGAACGTCAAAAAAATTATGAAAAAATCATGACAAATCATAAAAAATGTAAACATCAAAATTCATGCATCACATATTCAAACATATCACCTAACACTCAAAACATAACGTGAAAGTATAGATACAAGCGTCGTCGGTAGAAAAATATCAAAATACATGCATAATATAGTAAATTGCACAAAATAATTCATAAGTACCTGCTAATATAGTCATTTCCACATTGAATTACGAGGAGGCACAAATCATCATTATCATCATCCCCGCGATAAGTATAGAAACCAGGCATAGAGTTTCCATAAGGATAATAATATGTTTGTGGGTGAGATCCTGTATGCTGAGATGTTGGCCAGAGGATTCACTATCAGAGTAATATGGCGGTAGGGGTTGTGCAATATCAGCTCCATGGTGATAATACTCAAAACCTTGATATTCGTGCTGCTGCTAGTTGAGTATTCACCAGTGCTAGAATAATCAATGTCAGAATATTGGCCAGATGTCAAACCCAACCCCTGTAAATGGCCTTCAAGACTATGATGACCATGTGAGTAGTTATCATGTCCACTCGAATAATCATCGCTAGAACTGAATTCGACCAACCGATCCAAATGCCTACGCTGTTGTGAAATCCCCGCCCCGGCCTCCATGATCTGTATCTTGTGTGGCATAATATTTTGAATCTCATGTTAAAGCATCATCTCATTGGCTTCCACCAACACCATGAGTCTTCACCATTACCACCACACCACCATCACCGCCGTCATCACCGCCACCACCATCACCGCCATCATCATCACCGCTGTCATCATCACGCCCGCCCATCACATCATCACCGCCACTTTCGTCAGTACGACGAATACCTTCATCTAACCAACCTAAGTCATCTGGTGGTAACATCGGTTCTCCCTCACGAATCCACTCATCCAAAATATCATCATCATTGAAATATTGTTCAGATCAATTGGGTTGTAATAATCATTAGTGTCGCTTCTGCATGTCAAGTTTCTTACTCGCAACCGCATATTGTAATGCACAAATACTAGTTTATGCAACTTTTTCATTGCCAATCGGTTGCGCAATTTTGTATGAATTAGCGACCACGTGCTCTAATTTCTTTTACAACCCGATGAAGAACATGTTTGGCTTAAAACTTTGATGGCAATTTTCTGCAGATTGGGAGCTTCTTCGCCATAATTAATCCACCAATCAGCTGGAAGAGATTGTTGCACTGCTCTTCTAATTAGTGAGCTTCCAAATTCCCCACCTCCATCCATAAATAATTTTATCTGTGAGAATACACATGACAAGTATTAATATTTGCATAACATTATATCGATGAAATAAATAAATTATTATTTCCTCATTAATAGCTATTGCTTGTTTATTCAAATCTGGCTCCAATCTTTTAATGATCTCCTTTAATTCATATCTCACTTCTAGATGTGTAGAAAAGTTTTTTGAATATTGGAGTGCTGGATTTAAAAAATATGCTGCAATAATGTAAGCACACGATTGTTATGATATGACAGTTTCAATTTCTAGTCAACAAATATGATTTCTAGGCAAATGAATTACCAGCAGCATGCAAGTGTCTATGCAATTGTCCCTCCCATCTTCTCTCAATGATATCCCAGTACTTCTTCCAGTTCTTATTTGAATGCCTTTATAGCCAATTTTTGCTCTATCCATAACTTCATATATAATAGATAGTATAGGTTTCTTGTCCTGGTCCACTATCTTCAAGACTCTAACAAGAGGATCTATAATGTTTTGAACCTCTCTTGCCTTCTTCCAAACCGGTCAGTCAGAATGAGATTAGAACCTTATCTCGCACACTTCTTCTACTCCTTTCCTTGTTGAATTCACGCCATTCGGTAGTCGTACACATTCTTTTCAAATCTTGCTCATAGCGAATAAGGCTTTCAATAGAAATAAACTCGGTGGCAAACGTGTTATACCTGGTCTCAACAAATCTCTATCTTTGGTATATAGCTTCATTAATTCACCACTTTGAGGCTATTGTAAATGAATGATGTGATCATCTTAGCATCATCCAATGTCTCCTTGACTGATTTCAAAGAACCAATATCTTCAAGCATCAAATCAATGCAATGTGCTGCACAAGGAGACCAAAACAAATGTTTTCTCTTCTCCATCAACATGTGACCAGCTGCTTTGAAACTTGCCTCATTATCTGTTACAACCTGCACGATATTTTCTTCACCAACTTCATCAACAACTTTATCCATTAGCGAGAATATATACTCAGCAGTCTTCGAGATATTAGTAGTATCAACAGAAGTATGGTAGATCATGCTTCTATCACAATAAATCATGAAATTAACAATAGGCTTTCTATTATGAGAACTCCATCCATCACACATGATCGTGCAACCATACTGCGGCCATTTTGTTTTTATTGAAGTAATATATACTTCAATTTCTTTCATTTCCTCCTCTAAATATAGATTGCCAATCTGGTACCCTGTAGGGCCTTAATTGTATTAATCATGGCTTGATAGTAAGGACCACTATCAGCTGCATTGAATGGTATTGCATTATAGTGAAAGAACTTCGCCACGGATTTCCCAACCTTTTTCATATTCTCAGTTGAGAACATGCTTTTGATTGATTTCTGTTTTGTTGGGAACATGTAAGGATCAATACCACGAGCTGGAATTTCAGCTTCTCGCATAGTCATACTCCGACGCAATTCACGGTTACTCCCTGATCATGAAGGTTGCGAACTACTGCCACCAATATTAACTCCTTCTGCCGATCTTCAAGCCATTTCATGACTTTCTTTCATAGCTTGTTTTAGTTGTCTTCTTTCAACTCCTTCTAAGCCACCAACTTCTTTAATTTCATTATCAGAATCTTCTTCGGTCACATCATAAAAATCTTCCTCACTTAAAATCTCATAAGTCGGTCTTTTTTAGATTTTATGGCCGTTCTTTCTTTGCTACCTTCAGAAAGATGTTGTCTCATTATTTGAGATATCTCTTTTGATACTCGCAAGCATCCTTCCACCTGACCGGGTACATGTGCTATATGCTGCTTCAATCTAGTGATACCACCATGGACTTGTTTCCCACAATAATTACACTTCACAAGTTTTCTACTTCCACCAACAGGGGTACCATGTTCCCATCCAATATCGCGTTGCTTTGGAGCCATACTGAAATTTAAAAAAATTGTCTGTTAAATTAAATTAAAACTCAAATTAACTAAATTAAAACAACATTAAATTAAACTCAATTAAATGAAATTAAATTAAATTAAACTAAACTAGTTTATACTAGATTAAGCAACACTAACTTAATTACCTAACTTCAATAAAATTATTAAATTACCTAATTTAATTACAAAACTTTATTAAATTAAATTAACCTAAATTAGTTACTAAACTAATTTAAATTAAATTAAACTCAATTAAATGAAACTAAATTAATTAAACTAAACTAGTTTATACTAGATTAACCTACACTGACTTAATTACTTAACTTCAATAAATTATTAAATTACCTAACTTAATTATAATTACAAAATTTTATTAAATTAAATTGACTTAAATTAACTTTAACTAAACTAAATTAAATTACATTAAACGCAAATTAATTAAACTGAGAGAGAGGAACAAAGAGAGGGAGAGAGACGGAGACAGAGGAGAGAGAGGGAAACACAGTGGAGGAGAGAGAGACGGAGAGAGAGGGAAAGAGAGAGAGAGACAGAGAGAGGAAGAGGGGGAGAGAGACTAAGAGGGAGAGGGAGGGAGAGAGAGTCCGACAGAGAGAGAGATACAGAGGGGGAGAGAGAGTCCGACAGAGAGAGAGATAGAGAGAGTCCGACAGAGAGAGACGGGGAGAGAGAGACTGAGAGGGAGAGAGTCCGACGGGGAGAGAGAGACAGAGAGAGAGTTGCTGCGGGAGAGAGAGACGGAGAAAGAGAGGGAGAGAGAGGGCACAGAGAGAGGGAGAGGGTGGAGAGAGAGACTGAGAGGGAGAGAGGGAGAATTACCTGCAGACGGCGACGGCGACGGCGAAGCAGGGGACGACGAGCGCGAGAGAGAGAGATCAGATCTGATCTCTCTCCGTCAGCGCTTTTAATCGGGGGTCATGGGCACCGAGTCGACCCGGATCGGGTCCGACTCGGACGCGACTCTCGTTTAACTCGGTCGAGTCGTTCACGACTTTGACCGAGTCGCGTCCGAGTCGGACCCGATCTGGGTTGACTCGGCGACCTCCGGTCGACTCGGGCCTCCGAGACATTGCGGAGGTGGCCGAGTCGAATACGACTCGGCCGAGACGTATCCGGTCGATACTTCGAACAGTGTCCATAGACGAACACAAGAATATAAAAGAAAAAGTATAATTCTAGAAATAAGATATTTTGCCACTAATTGGCCACAATAAATTCCTTATCTATGTGTTTAGATATAATTAGATTTATGAGAAAGATCATGAAAGAGGATACTAAACCTGATTTTTATTAGATTAAAAGCAAGGAAAAGAAGAAGCTCTAGGTACTTACCTTTGATGATTAACTCCAAAGCTTGATGGGTAACGGCCTTCTCCTCCTTTCGGCCTTCTCCTTCTCCTAGGGTAGATTGATCATTTTTTTTGATGGGTTAATTTCAGATTTATTTATAGGTGGCCATATAAGATGAGTTTTATCATGTTTTTTCTAGTGTTTGGGTCAAGTTTAAATTGATTTTTAATTAGAATTTAGATATGCTCACAAATTTAAATGTTTATCTACCAATTTGAATTTGATTTGGATGGGTTTTAGGGTAGGGAAGAATTTTACACGAATTTTAAAAATAATTATCTTTATTTTATGTATTCATGAATTTAAAAAGATAAGAAATTAAGAGGAATTCAATTTTTGATTTGATTTCTTATTTCTTTTTAGGTTTGGATATAGGATTCATGGGCTAAGGGAAGGAACATGAAATATTAGTAAGAGGAACAATAACAAAATAATAATATTTTTAGCAATACTAATAATGGTAATAATAATAATCCATAAAGATTACATGTAAATAATAATTAAAATAAACAATAATGATAATAGCAAACAATAATAATGTTAATAACAACAATAATATTAGTAATAACAACAATAATAATAAATAATAAAAATCATAACGAAATAATAGTAACAACAGCTATTACTAATAATCACCAGTAATAATAATAGAAATTTATAGCTATTAGTTATGAAAACTCACATAAAATAATAATAACTCTTAATACAATCATATATACATATTAAAATACTGTTGTACATATTAATCATGTATTATAGATTAGAGTTATTACATTCTACCCACCTTACAAAAATTTCGTTCTCGAAGTTTCAATAAGGCGAGAAAAATGATAAAAAAAATATCAAGGTCAAGGAAATAGATATCAAGAAAGTTGAGAAAGTAAAGGATAGAACTGATGTCTATCATTTATGACGTCTTCTCCCTTCCACGTCGCTTCTCATGGGCACTACGATTCTATTTCGGTACTCTGATTCTGCTACCAGTTTTGAAATAGAGCGACAATTCCAGAGACAGATTAGGAAAATTGAATTAAGGAGGGGAATCAAGGTGAAAATACAGATCACTTTAGGAAAAGAGTTGAAAATCAGAAACATTAAAAGATTCAATAGATGAATTTTCAAGGGAAGAATGATCAATTTATGAGATAATTATTCTATACATTAAACTTTATAGATTTAAATTTGAAATTTTTGAGAAAACTATTCGAGAATAGAAAATTTATAAATATTAAATTTGGAGAATCAGAGTGTGTGCTTTTAAATACTATAGGTATTGTTAATATATAAAATGTGAAATAAAATTTAACTGAGGTATGAGTGAATTTGAAAATAAACTTTAGAAACTTTAAAAAAATACTTTGTGAAGCTAAATGAGACTTTTGAAACTATAAAAATGTCAAGCGTTCATAAAACTAGTTTTAAACAAATAAGTTGAGAAAAATAAATTTTAAAAGAGAATATAGAAAATATGCTAGCAAATTTAAAGCCAATTTATACAAATTTAAAGCCTATTCATACAAAAGTATAAAAGTTGAAATTTCTGAAAGCATGCTGAAAAAAATTTCAAAACATATTTAGAAACATATATATATATATATATATATATAATATATATATATATATATATATATATTGTGAAATTATAAAAGATAATTAAAAAAAAAACAGTCCCAAATATGATTCAGTTATGCACATAAAAGAAATGATTTAAAGAAAAATAAGGAGAAATAGTTTCACTAATAATGAAACAAGAAGTTAATAATATAATACCAAAGAAATATCGAACAGTTGTAGGGAGTATTGACTAACATATAAAGTAATCAATAAGGACTCGTTAATGTGAGTTAATTTACTAACAAATTAGTTAAGTAAATAATAATTATAATGATGAATAGATAAGAATATAAGAGAACGTAGCAATGAACATAATTAATTTATGATCATTAGCTAACTTGTCAAAAATTGCTTATACAAAATAGTAAATTTGATTAATAATACAATATAACAGTCACATTCTTAAAATAGGTGACAAGTTTTATGCACAATTATAATAAGAAAAATATGAAGAATTATGACTAATTGTGTACATAAAAGTAAATACATTATTAATATAACAAATAAAATTAGTACAATAATAATAAAAATTCACAATTTGTGATAAGTAATAAAGGTAAAAATAACAATGAGTATAACTAATTAAAATGATTAAAAGAATAAATGAATAAGGTCAAATGTCTTCAAAGCAAATAGAAGGAACTAATGTACATAACTTTGACATGAAAGAGGTGAGTACAAATAGACAATCAGTACTAATAAAAATATGTATTGTGGCAAAAATCGTAAAAATATATGAAAGTATGCAGAAAAGAATAAACGACAAATAATGAACAAAATAAATATACGAAAAGAATGCAAGAGAATTAATTTTTTACAAAATAGTGTAGTGTAATTATCTAAATTTTTTTAAGAATTATATAAAGAAGATTTTAATATAAGTAATAAGTGTTGAATTAGTACTAAAAAGAATAAAAGATAAAAAATAAGTGACTAATTATAAAAGAGTGTAATAAAAAATTAAAAAGCATAAAACAAGAGTAGAGTCAAAGTCTTATTATAGGAAAAATAATTGGAATAAAGTAAACAAATTATGGCTAATAATTTAAGAAATAAAGTATAAGTCATGAAAAAAATATTGATGAAGAAAAGTATTAGATGAATGCTAAGTAATAACAGTAAGAATAATGAAAATTCTTTCATAAGAAATTAATAAGAGTAAGAATGCACTAGTATACAAAATAAAATTATTATTAAAAAGAAAATCTAAATAGAAGTTGCTACAATCTTATAATTTACATACCTATTATAAATTAACGTGTAATTATACTAGCAGAAAAGTAAATAAGTAACAAAATTCACTATAAAAAATAATAGATTAACTAAAAAGACACACATTAGAATATTTATGTAAATGTAACATTTAAAAATATATATATAAGAAAATTATTAAAGAAAAAACACACAGTACTAGTCATACAAGACACTAAATAAAAGTTAAGTATAGAAAATTAATAAGTTTATATATATTACAAGTAATAATACAAATTAGTGCAAAATTACATTACTCATTCTAATAATGTAATCTATAATCAGCTAATATAATCAATTATCTAGAAGTAATTAAATACAATCAGTATATATATGAACTAATACAATTATAGTATATAAAATAATTGAAATGAGAAATAAGAAGCAAAGTCACTTCTGAAGTTAGGTCAATATATTCAATTAATAAACCAATTAGACAGTATTATAGGTTAGCTAACTAATACCAGCTAAAATCTTATAAAAACTAAATAATTATTATTATTTAAATTGTAAAGTAATAACAGCACATGTATTATTCTAATATTATATAAAAACAAACATTATCAGAAAGGAATAGTTATGAAATAAGTTATAATAATAATTCTATCTAAGATAGCAGTTTAGGCATCAATGATATTCTGAAGAACACAAGAACTTTCAAGAGTTTAGCACAAGAATCGATGTTGGTGTTTGAAGAAAGACAAGGAGATATCTCTCTAAAAATAGAAAATAGAGAAACAAAAGTACATATAAACCAAAGAAAGGGAATCCTAAGCGATGAAATGTGGGTTTGTATGTATGTGTGAATCAATATCCAGCAGCCAAGGACCGAGTTTATTATATTTCTTGTATTATAATTAGTGGATGACATCTAAACCTATGCTCTGATACCAAAACTCTATTACGCCCCGCTTCCCACTAAACTGAGATAAGCACATGACTTGCGCCGGCGACACACTCAAAAGAGCATGCTAAGCCTTTATCCTGTAAATTATGTCATTTTTTCTATCTGCTGCATATATATATATATATATATATATATATATATATATATATATATATATATATATATATAATTTCAAGTCCAAATGAAGTACACATATATGAAACAAAACTAAATAACTGGTACAAATGTATACACTGAGAAATGAGTTCGCATTCTCATATACGCACATGTATGAACTAAAGAAATCTTCAAGTCTTCTACTGAGCTCTAGCTGGCTCCTCATAGTACTTGTTTTCAGTCGATATCTTCATGTATTCTCCGCTATCTAAGGCAAGCAAATCCTGGGAGTCAGAAACTCTCGACAAGTATAACAAAGAAAAGAAAGTATGCAAGTATGTGCAGAGCATGAAAATATGCATGAACAAGAAAAGGACTAGCATATGCAATCAATAGTACTTATTTATTATGACCTTATTATTGAAACCAATCATATGATCCTTGTCAACATTATAAACAATAATGCACTAAACATAAGTACAGTCATAGCATGAAGTAAGTCAAGTAAAATAAATATTGCTAAGTAATCAACCGATAATAATCGTTATCAGAAACACACAACTACAAGGTTATTACGAAGATGTCCCTAGGGGTTACTAATTAGGTGAGACTACCCCAACTGTCACGTGCAGTGGACGTACCCCATCCTACGCCTATTACATATATCAATTGGATCCTAAAACGCGAAAATAACTGCGTCCTATACCACAATCTATTCTTGCATTTCAACTAATAGTTATCATTGTTTGAAAACTGCTAGTGAAAAAAGCGTTTATGTAGCCCAGCTGAAAACCATGTCAGGAGTAATTTAGTATAGTAGTATGTAATAGAATGAGCTCATTAATAACTCATGTCATAAAGTGTCATGTACCATGTAAAATAAACACCACCCTACCTTGTACATTGGTAGGGGTACTCAAGGTATACTTTCTCAGTTTCCACTATCAATTTCTCTCATATTAACTCCGTGTCTTATCGTTTTTATAACTAAATTTATTATAAAATATGAATATCCTTGCGTGAATCAAGTGCCAAGAATAACTATGCCACCATGTGCTTGCCAAGCCCATATAATCACCATGTACCACTTTCCCAAGTAATTCCAAGTATATACTTCACGCAAGCGTTTATCCATGTCACTTAAATTTTTGTGTTCATGTTCATGTGTTCACGTTCAAGATGTTCATGTTGTAATTCATGTATTGTAGTGTCTTTCTACATGACAAGATCAATCATGTTGGTTATTTGTCATCATGTAGCAGTTTATACAAGCATTGTTCATATGGGTAATTAATTGAGGTATTATCATAGCATGCATAAAAGTCAGTATCAAATAATAACATGTCTCAATTCGTCCATGACAAAGTTTTGAATTTAAACTTAGAAACTTGTCATCTATTAGGGTTAAGATTTTGATTTTAAGTTAAAGTTCGTTAAAGTTTCATTAAAGGGTTCAACATGGAGCAAACATAAATTATCATAAATTCTTAAACTATTTTATAGAAGCTAAACTATTTTAGCATACTAGATCGAATTGTTTTTCTTTTTTTAGAAAACTTGTAGGAGCTAAACTGTGATATTTTAGGGCTGGAAATAATTTTCAGAAGTTATAGGGGTTAATTGGTAATATTTCAGGTCTGGAAATAGTTTTCAAAAATTACAGGGGCTAAACAAGTAGATATTTCAGGTCTGAAAATAATTTTCAGAAGTAACAGGGACTAAACAACAGTTATTCAGGTCTGGAAACAGTTTTCAGAAATTACAGGGACTGAACAACAGTTGTTCAGGACCAAACAGAATTTTCAGAATAGTTAGAGACTAAATAGAAACTTATTCAGGACTTAATATAATTTTCAGAATATTCAGGGACTGAACAGAAATTTATTCAGTAAATTGTTTAAATATGATTTCATTATAATCAGAAAATTACATAGATTGAACTGCAAATGTCTAGTAATTTCTCAATTAACATTGTATTATTATATCAAAATTTTTCAGGATTTATTATGCATAAATTATTATACAAAACTATTATGTAAACAAGTCCATCACAAGCAAAAGGACAAACACTTAAACCTTGGCTGATTCTTAACATTCTTTTCAAATAATTAAATTTTGCAGTAAAAGAATCAAATTCATACCTACATGCATGCATTCTCCTACATGCATCCATATTACATAGACGAACGTAAGAACATAAAAGAAACAATATAATGCTAGAAATAAGATATTTGCTACTAATTGGCTACAATAAATTTCTTATGCATGTGGTTAGATAGAGAAAGATCATAAAAGATGATATTAGACCTGATTTCTATTTGATTAGAATCAAGGAAAAGAAGAGGTTCTAGGTACTTGCCTTTGATGATTAATCTAAAACTTGATGGGTAATGACCTTCTCCTCCTTCCTAGGGTAGATTGATCCTCTTTTTTTTATATGTTATATCGGAATTATTTATAGATGGTCATATAAGATGAGTTTTATCATGTTTTTTTAATGTTAGGTTAAGTTTAAATTGATTTTTAGTTAGGATTTAGATATGCCCACAAATTTAAATGTTTATCTACCCATTTGAATTTGATTTGAATGTGTTTTAGGATAGGGAAGAATTTTACATGAATTATAAAAATAATTATTTTTTATTTTTATCTATTCATGAATTTAAAGAGATAAGGAATTAAGAGGAATTCAATTTTTAATTTGGTTTCTTATTGGGATTTGGGTTGGGTATAGGATTCATCACGGTTCAAAGACTCGTCCGAGTCGGAGACGAGTCGGCCGAGTCGTATCCGTCTCGGCCCGCTCCGAGACGAGTCCGAGTCACGAGTCTGTCGACTCAACTCAGAAAAGACCGACTAGGCCGAGAATCGGAGTTTGACTCGGTCGACTCGGCATTATGATGATAATTTTATGCCTTATCGCAATTCAATGTGGAAATAACTACATTAGCATGTATTTATGAATGTAGTTTGTGCAATTTATTATATTGTGCATGTATTTTGATATGCTTCTCCTGACAACGCGTGTATTTATGCTTTCGTTTTATGTTTAGTGTGCTAGGTATATATTTTGAACATGTGATACATGAATGTGGATGTATATATTTTTTTAAGATTTATCGTGATTTTTTAAGAATTTTTTGAGATTTCTATGTAGCGTTTTACGCGTATCACCCGATACCGATCCGAGTCGCCGAGACCGATCCGTCTCAGTGCCCGCCAAGTCGGCGGCCGAGACCGCGACTGTGAACCATGGGATTCATGGGTTAAGGGAAAGAATATGAAATATTAATAAGAGAAACAATAACAAAATAATAATAGTAGTAGCTGTAACGCCCCGATCCCGCAGGTACGGGGACGTTATGGCGACGTACATACGCAGGGCGGAAAACCCTCACGTACGTACGCTAAACTCAGTACAATAAATAACTGCCATATATACATGAGTTCCAGTATGAAATAAGTACAAGAATACCTGCAGAAAGAGGTGAGTGATCATAACAGATAGGAAAACTGGGAGGAATACGATAACAGAAATAAACACAACGATACCTATGAATGATCTCGATGAAGAGTCTCCTATGTGATCCAATGCACTATCTGATGATATGGTAACTCAGATCTCCAACCTGGCACGCAAACCCAGGGTCGTCAGAAAGCGACCTAGTAAGTGGTAAAATGAAGGAGACAGTAATAGATACAATAATAATACAAGCACGATAATAATATATAATACATGATGTTGTACAGTGATACCATAGAATAATCATATACTAAGCAGTAGAAATATATAAACATGTCATCTTTTAATACCATTGCTACCAGTCATCTTCGGGTCATGTCTATAGTCGTCTAGTCGTAGCCAGTTTTATACTCAAGACTGTTGTCTAGTGATGACGTGATAGAAGTGAACAGGCAGGTGGGCATATGCAATATGAACATGCAGGTGGGCATATGCAATATAACCACAATACTGTGTTGTGCATATACAGGAATGATGTCTGCAAGGTATACAGAAAACAGAATAGATGCAATGCAGAACATGCGTCGTATGCCACCACAGAAAGAGTAACATGTACCAGGCAAAGTAACAAGTATACATTTAACATAATATCGGATAAATGATCAGGAACAATAACAATTACAACTAAACATGTATCAGGCAAATCAAGTCAAAGTCATGTAATTTATACAATAGTAGCATTCAGTACCACCTGGTTTTTAATCAATCTCTTCAGTGTCCCATACCACTGGCAGTTCATACTGGAGCCGACCCGCACTCCAGTCGAACCCATCCGGATATGGCCTACGGGTACCATTATCCAAACGAGAGAGTGATCAATAACAAGTATTCCCGACGTCACTATTGTGTATACTGTTTTATTATGTTACTTGGAAACCCATGGTCGAGGAGTTCTTATCGGTAGATGTATCCCGTGCATACCCGGATCACGGCCTTAAACAAACCCCTGGCTGCTAAGACCAGGGCCCTCCGCTAAAGGGGAGCATGAAACAAGTAACGAGAGCTCATGGAGCAATTGGTAGGTAGCACTACCGTCCCCTGCAGTGGGAGAACAATATGGATCCAGTACATCACCCGATAAGATCTAATCATCGTCAAGTCTCCCCCATACCCAAGTTAGCTTTATGATCTGCTATGTCAAGTATACAATGTAACAAGAACAAATACAGTACATGATACGGGTAACATGATAACTGGACCTGAGCTCTGTTGATATACGGGAAACAGGAACAATATAACGGGAAACAGGAACAATAGATGTGGAATTCACATATCGCATATCAACAGCTCTCATGTCCAGTAACGGGAATATCCATATCAGTAACAGGAAACAATCATATAACATGAATACGGTAACTGGAATACATGTAATATGACGGGAATCTATATGACAAGAATAAAGAGACCATACATGCATGTGTAACAGGGATATGGAAACATGACATGCATGTGTAACAGTGATATGTAAACATGACATAACGGTAACAATAATATGAAATGCGGTAGTCCGTGCATTGGTCTATCCGTGTACCAGTGGAACATCTATGTGTAGCAATAATCCGTGTAATATCTCTGTGATAGTGCATGTAATAACAGTGAGCAGTGCATCCATGTAACGAGGATATCAATCTAACATGACGGTATCCAGTGTACTAGTGTATCCGTATATCAGTAGGTCACAAACATATGTAACGGTGAAACGTGTACATGAAACTACATGCAATACCGATATCCCATGTAACCGATATCTACATGCACTACGGTGCTTAGTGTACCAGTGGGTCGGTAAGGGTGACAGTGGAATAATGACAAGATCTCGTATAATGAAGTACGCGTGTCTTGGTGTCCAAGTAGCAGTAGTGTGTACCATAATAGTTATCCATGCAGTGACAGTGTCTAGTGATTCTTTAATTGATCATCTAGCTTAATGTCTATGTTTACTCACATTGTATACAAATTCTTATTACACAAACATGACGTTTTCTCGAGTTAAGTTCTTAATTTAACTAACCCATAATTACGGTTTCATAACGAAAGCTAAACATGAATAAATAAATATAATTTAGAAAAAGACAACACTCACAAAACTAACCATGGGAAGATAGCTCCTTTTTCCCACGATCGCAACGGATCCAGAATCGTCTAAATCGGAGTCCAGATGCTCCCGATATCGCCCGAACACTAAAAATAATCAAAATGGGTTAAATATGTAAATAAAAATATTTTAAATGCAAATAATAAAAAGTAGCAGGGGTTTTCTGAAAAAGTACCTTTATTGGGTTTGGATGCGGGTTTGGGCTCATAACGGGTCGGGTTCATATCCACAACCCATACCCAATTAACTTAAGTTAATGGGTAATGGGTTAACGGGTTATTGGGTTTTACTATTGAACCCAATAGGGTTATTGGGTTTTGGTTCTACCCAAACCCAAAGGAAGCCACAACAGCAGCAGCACACACACACCTCACACACCTCACACACACACAACACACACACACACCACACACACACACAGCAGCAGCATAGGCGTTGCTGCTGCTGTGCGACCATGGCCGGCCAGCACCGCTGGCTGGCGGAAGTGTGCGCCATGGCCGGCCAGCTTCGCTGGCCGGCGGCGTCACCTCGTCGGCGGCGACGCCTTGCCGGAAAAGAGGGGGAAAAAAGAGGGGGAGAGAAAAACAGAGAGATGGAGAAGAAGAGAAGAGAAAAGAAAAGAAAAGAAAAGAAAGAAGGGGAAGAAGAAGGAGGAGGAGAGAAGGGGGTGGCGCCGGCCGGGCTGGGGCGCGGCGGCGGCGGCGCCGGCCTCCGTTGGGTCTGCACAGTGTGGGGGAAAGAGAGAGGTAGAGAGAGGTTTGGAGAGAGGGGTTTTAGCTAATTAGAGAGAGTTAGGGGGAGAGGGAGAGAGAGAGAGATTTAGGGGGGAGAAGGCGCTGGAGAATGGCGGTGGGTGAGGAATCGTGTAGAAGAAGAAAGAAGGGGAAGAAAAGAAAAGAAAAGAAAAGATATAAATTATTAAAATAATATTATTTATTATTCGGCCCAAATTCGACTAGCTCCGAACGGTGCCCAAAAATTACAGAAATAGAGAATATTATCCTGAGACGTAATATGAAAACGATTTGAAGAAATTAAACCCGGTTTGCAAATTAAAAATCCCGGAGTGTCTCGCCGATACCGGACGACACCGGTTTGGCCGGATTTTCGATAAATTCAGAAAAATCTCTAAAAATATCAATACGTAGCTCATGTGATTCTAAGACATACGGTGAAAGACGATTCTCAAAATATAACTCTGTTCATGAATTAAAAATCGTAGAGCCGATTATCGGTATCGGTCGACACCGACTACGGAGATTTTTCAAAATAATCCAGAAAAATGCCAGAAATTCTGAAAAATCGAAAATATTAGAAAATAATATTTGAAACTGAAATCAGCTCAATCGGACTACCAAGGAGGTCAAATCAACAATATACGCCGTATCGCGTACTGATACTGTGATACGTATATCAGGGATCAGGGGGTTACAGTAGCAATACTAATAATGGTAATAATAATAATCCATAAAGATTACATTTAAATAATAATTAAAATAAACAATGAATAATAGTAAATAATAATATTAAATAAAACAACATTAAGTTATAACAATAATAATAATAATAATAATATCATAACGAAATAATAGTAACACATCTACTACTAATATAGTCGCCAATAATAATAATAATAGAAATTTATAACTATTAGTTATGAAACCTACATAAAATAATAATAACTATTATACAAATCATATATACATTTAAAATACTAATACTATACATATTAAATCATGTATTATAAATTAGAGTTATTACAGATTTCAACCCGCTTACATCCGCCAACGGCGCCACCTCAACATCCGCAGCTAGCCCGCCGCAGATTCAACCACACCTCCTTCGACAACAGCACCTTCTCCACCAATTGCCCACGTCGATGAGCACCTCCTTCCTCCCCATTCCTTTGCCGCTCATATCCAGATCTGTCACGACTCCCTGTCGCAACCTCCTTCTAGATTCAAATCCAGATCGAGATCTCCTAGCTTTGAGATATCCCCCCCGCCGCCACGTTTTCTGTCGTTGATCAACCCCACCGACGCCAACATTCGTTGGGATCCTTGCTGGATCCTCGTCGAGGTCCTTGTCAGAGATCTCTCCATCACTACCAGATCAACACCGTCACACCTTCGTTGTTGTTGTCTGCTTTTACATCGTCGCCAACCACTGGATCGAGGGAAGAGCGTGTTTTAAAGCACTTTGGGTTTACTAGGATCCAACATGTCCCGCTGACCCAACTGACCCAATTTTTGGTGATGTCACCACGCTGATTTCATCGACTCAGGTGGTGACGTCTCGGCTCGACGAGCTGACCCTGAGCCATCAGCTCAAGCCAAGCTGACCAAGAGCCGTAACTCAAGCCAAGCCGACTCTCGGAGCTAGCCAACTCGGCCGAGTTTACTCATCTGAGTCAACCTGAGCTCAGGCAGACTCAATTGTAGTTCAATCCAAGCGCTACATAGCAGCAGTCCAAAGCCCTTTTCTCGCTAGTTCAGAGTCCTTTTCGAGCTCTGTTTGAAGCGTTAAGTCTGTAACTGAGTCTCAGAGCCACTAGGAAGATTTTCTCAGCATTCAGAAAACATATCCGACTTCCACTAGCCTTTATTTGGTGTCAGTATTATTTCAGCTATAACCTAGTAGCGTGGTTCGAGCTTGTTTTGGGCCGATTTGTGCCATTTTCGAGGCATCCATCTTCCATTTCCTATTACCGCTATCCAGAATTTTTGTAGGTGACTTTCAACTTTTCGTGTGGGTATTTCTCCGAGGATTCTCAGAGAAATTTTGTGTTTGGGTATGAATGACTCACTCCTCAGGTAATATCCTAATTTGAGTTGAATTATTAATTGTTAAATTATTTATAACTATTATTAGTTGCGATAATATGTTGGTTGAATTGTTATTTGCTTCTATCTAGTGGTTACGTCATTATTTGTCACTTTTCATCATTTTAGTAGTGTATTTTCTTGATATTTAAAACTTGAACTTTTTGGATTTTTTATTTTCACATAGCACACACATTTAGCTTATTTGAATCTAGAAAGTTGTATTTCATTCGCTTGCTTGTTTGACTTGAATTTGTGTCTAAATTGGTGCATATTTTCACATGAGTTATCAATATAGGGCTTGCACTAGAGGTGACTATGAGAGTAATAATTGTGCTCGTGATTGGCGTGCTAGGAAAGAGAAAATATGTGTAGATTTAAGTTAGAAGATCCTAATTTTGGTGTTATTTTGATCCTAGTGTTTTTAGTGATTGGTTAGCTAGTAATATGGAATATACTACTTTGATTGGTATGGGTTTCCCTAAGCGACTAGAGTCATGTATGCTAGAGGAAACCCGTAGGGTCAACTAGGATTTCTTAGATTCGATAGTGAGAGATTGCATGAGATGTAGTGTTGCCATAAAGTCATGGAAAGAAATGAAAGAAAAACTTAAGAAAAAATATCTTCCTTGAATATTATAGGAACCGTCTCATAGATCAGTTACACAACTTCTGTTAGAGTGATATGTCAGTTCAAGAATACATAGCCAAACTTGAGGATTTAACCCCTCATTGTAATGTGAGATAACATTGTTCTCATATCGTAGGTTTGTTTGGGGTATAAGATCCAAATAAGATGTGTTATGATCACTGGCTCTTATGATTTGGACACCATTGAAGAAGTTTTTGTTAAAGATAGGCTTGACTTTCAAGAGGTTAGTCAATGCCAAGGCCTGGTGTTCCGAGTACGAGGGATATGGACATTATTGTTATCAGTGCCCTTCGGAGAGAGTCGACGTGTGAGAATTGTGCCTAGTGACAATGTCGATGGTTTGTTGAGGATATCAGCATTCTTTCTGAGATTACTAGCATTGTCGAGAATACACTAGTTGATTTTGGTACACCATTTATTGATGTGGTCCACATGTCTTCTAATAGTATCAGTGATAGAGTGGATGAGATAGTTAAGTCTAATATACCTGTAGTGCCTAGCAAATCATTCGAGTTCCCTTGTGTTGAATATGAGTTTATGGTCATTCTTGCTGAGTTATCTTCTAGTGAGTCATCTGAGTTTCTTGTTATGATTCAGCATGTGATTTCTGGTGTTTTTTTTTTACCGGTGCTTAGAGTTTGTGCCTAAATCTAGTATACCTTTATTAGAGGGTTAGATGTGTGTCATCCTCGGCATCCCATATATCTTTTTTCCCCATCGTTTAGATTTATGTCTAGAGTTTCTACTGCATTGCATTTGCTTTTTGCACATGATGCTATCACTAGACAGTTAGTAAATTGCGATAAAACTATATATTTTCTGTATATCCATATAGTATGTTGTAGGAATTTGCAGCTGACAGTGGGTTGATTGTTACGAGTCACTCTAAGATTATGAGGAAGTTACACACTTCGCTCACATGTTCTCTTATTAGAGTTCTGAGGTGATTTGTTCTGATGACTGACGAGTTGGACATCTTATGAGTGTAAGGACGTTGGGCACCATTTCAAAAGACTAGGCTTCTGGGAGTAGCCTAAATCCTTATAAACTCAAGGTCATCCCCATATCTAGCCAATGTGGGACTATTTGTTCGACCCACATCCCAATAATCTCCATCTCGAACAAAGAGTCTCCATGTAAGCTCATCTTCAGACCTAAAAGACATATGCTCTATCGAGATTCTCTTCATTGCAGTTCAGCACAAGACTTACGTGAAGCACAACTTGCAGTTTATTATAACTCTTCACCGCGTTTGCAGGCATGTCTTACGTGAAGCAGGGCTCCGCTGCCAATCTGGAGAGCCCAAACTTAGCTTTACAGGGATATTTTTGCGCCCTGCGAATTGGGCAGGTTTTATCCCCCCTCAAAGAAAGAGTCTGGGCCTCTCTGCAAACTGATATTCCTCACTCCTCATCTGAGAAGATTATATGCTCAATCGAGGTCACTCCTCTTCACTATGTTGGAGAGCAACACATCTTACATGAAGCACCTGGAGCATGGTTATCTCCCTCGAGAAGTTTTATAGATCTAAGCTTAACAGGGGCCCACTACGCTTTCCATTGCGCCGTGGGGGATCGAACATCACCCACACACACGACTAAATTCGGGGCATGGCTCTGTAACATTTGTAAGGACTCAGGGTACCATCTCAAAAGACTAGCCTTCTAGATGGAGTAGCCTAAATTTTATAAATTCAAGATCATTCCGATGTCTAGTCGATGTGGGACTATTTGTTCGACCCAAATTCCAACAATGAGATCTTGGTATCAACTTTGTCTTCAGCAGGGATGATGCGTTTTTGTCTATTATCTGTGCCTGAATCGAGCTACCATATTTTATAGCCGATCCATCATGGAGGCTAGTCCCATTTTCACCACTATGGTCTCGACATAATGCACTAGTGTTGATTTCTCGACCACCACCATGGTCTAACTGAGATGCTTCGTGAGGGGAGCTCATACTCGACAGAGTCGAGTTTCTCCCACCCCGGGGAAATGATGATGTTACGTGCTGCCTTCTTTTGGTTTAGTCATTTTGAATTGTAGTTCATTTTGCCAGTGTTTTCTTTTATTTTTGCGTTTAGTATCACATCGGTTATTTTCTAAAACTGAACTTTTGTAAGGCCTATAAATAGGCTCAGACTTCTTTTAATGATGAATTAAAATTTTTTAGTTAAATTTCATGAGCCTTGAGTCTTGAGATTGGGGTGTGAAACCTGTGGTGTAAGGGTGCGAAGTCAAATTTATTCTCCTTTCTTATCTCCTTTTCTGAAACCCTAATCCCTCTTTTTATTTATTTTTTAAACCTCAGTTCCCAATTATAGCTTGAAGGTGATTGCGATCCATCCCGTTTTACACCACCCCCTCGCTCGCTCAGCCCCCCCCCCCCCCCCCCCCCCCCCCCAAGCCTTATAAGCTTTTGAATCTGATTTATTTATTATTTTTTAAATTCTTGCAGTTTAATTTCGATTTGGTTACTGTGTTTGTTTAATTGGAGGGACACTTTGTGTTTTTGAACTGATTTGTGTTTTTGAACTTTAAATTGAGAAAGATTCAATTTTTTTTCTTTGACTTGAGAAGAAAGCTAGTATGTTGAATGTACATTGTGAATCTATTAAAATTAGTTAATTAATGATTAGCGCATTGAATGTTATTTTGTGCCCCACCCGTCTTTGAAATCTTGGCTATGCCACTGCATCATAAAATGGGCTATCAAATCCACTTCTAATTCCACAAGTAGTTAAATCACACGTTGAAGAAAGTGAATCTTGCATCTAATGTATCATCCCACGGTGTCGAACTTGCATTTACTTAGATATTTTTTGCTTTGTGTACGTACAATGGTTCATGAACTTAAGCAAACAAAATCCCTCTTATAATAATGATCTTCTTAATCTTCAAACTTTGTTGTTGTTATTGTAGCCATTAAATATGTATTATTTGGAATATCAGGTTGCGTTGCCTTATTTTTGCGTTAGCTTTACTTTGTATTCTCAATCTATTGACTAGAGAAATCTTTATGAAGAACTTACATCATTGTTGCACTTTCTGCCTGTGAAAATTGGTCTAGCTTATGGGAGCTTGTTGTCTGCTCTTTTTCTCACACCAAGCAACATCTTAGTTGATGCTTCTGGTTCTCTCTTTGGACTACTTGGGAGCATGCTCTCTGAACTCCTGATAAATTGGTCAATCTATGTACACAAGGTACTGCTAGACTATTAATCATCCACGATAGTTTGGGTCAAATATTAGTGAATTATGTGAAAGTTTCCTCTTGTTGTCAGTCTGCAGCCTTGTTAATCCTCGTCTTCATCATTTTGGTTAACTTAGCTGTTGGGATCTTCCCTCATGAGGACAACTTTGCTTATATTGGAGGATTCATTTCAGGCTTTCTTCTTGGATTCATCTTCTTGATGTGCCCTCAGTTTGGGTGGATTAGACAACAGAATGTGACTGGATATCATACCGATGCAATCAAAACCCAAGCACACGGCATAGCAATATATATATATGCTGGATTATGGCTGTTATTCTTCTGACTGTGTGGTAGGTTATCTCTATCAGTTTTGTAGCTTGAATCATTCTCTCTTGAATATGTTTTTCAAGATTTCTTTTGTCATGATTCTTTTGCAATTGTATGTCTAATGAGATGGATGAAAATGTGTTCCTAGGTTCATCGGGGGTGGTGTTTTGCTTTACCGAGGGGTCAATGTGAATGCTCACTGCTCATGGTGCCATTATCTGAGTTGCCTCCCCACTTCAAAATGGCGATGTAGGACATCAGCTGCATACTGCTTGGTAAGATAATCAATCGTCTGCATCGACCATTCTCTCTATAGGATGTTGTATGAATATGTATCAGTCTGCTCCGTGAATACTACTTGTCTGGCTGCCAACATCGACCTTCAGTCATCAAAATAGAGTGCTAACTCGCGTTTCTGAGAGAAATTCTCAACTTCTTGCAGGCAACTCAGATTGGGAACGTGTTGAACCTGACGTGCGAGGGGACTAGCAGTGGTAGAACTCGCCCCTACTCATTGCGTCAAGCTACTGATGAGGAGATAAAAATGCTGTGCTCTCATTTTGCTGTTGAAGGTTATCTGAACATCTCCCTTTTCCACCTAGATTCACCCTTTTCATATTCTTAATGCCTTTTTTCATGTGTGCGTAAAGAGAAGAATGTATGCGCTGAGTTTGTATGATTGGAAAGAACATTTTTACAAGACAAATAGGAAAAATCTCAAGGTTGTTGAGACGTTGCACAAGTTTATTTGATAAAAACAAGCCAAGCTTGAACAAGATTTTAAGCTCATTTAGATAATTAAGCAAATATATATAAACATCGGGTAGCCTGGCTTGATTGGCTCATCTAACAACTATATGTAGTTTTGTATTTACATTTTTACAGTACTAGGTGTGTTTAAACTTTGAATATGACTGAACAATCTTATATAAATCATATTTAGAACAGGAAAATCAAATGAATTAGTTAAAACAGACTAAACTGTGGCTTTTTTAGTCATATACCCCTCAAATATTTCTTATTAAGAAAGTCACCCTACTATTTTGATGTTCTTGGAATTCGTAATTTTGAACTCATCGCGGGGGGCGTTGCGTAAAATTCCTAATTCATTTATCGTCGCAGGTCGCAGCTTTATCCCTCGCCCCCTCCCCACTCTCCGATGCCTCGTTCTCATACTCAACCGCCCTCAAGCGGGAGAAACCCCTAACAAATTCTCTCCCCTTCATCTCAAACGGAAACCCTAACCCCCCCCCCCCCCCCCCCTCTCTCTCTCTCTCTCTCTCACATGAACTCGCCCATGGGGAGCAGAGCTATGGGCAATCTCTACTCCCCTCCCCTCTGCGGTTTCATTTGCCACCAGTTCTTCAGCCTCTGCCCTTCTTCTCTCCGATCGCCGAACCTGAGGTTCTGTAACCCTCTCCCGAGATTTCGTTCTAATGACCTCAGGCTCCGGCTCCACGGCGGCAGTCCGACGCCGGTCTGCCATATTCAGAGCCTCGTCGTTGCCGTCATGGAGGAGCTCGAATCGATTCGCTCCAGCAGGCGACTTCGGTCCATGAACAAGTAATCATTTTTGCATCAGTTCTTGCTTATCACTTGTTTATAAATGTAAATTTTGGAAATATGGGACCTTTATGCAAAAGCATTAAATCTGTGCCTGTTCGGCAGTTAACGAGTATTTTAGATATAGCCCATTATGCCTAATTTCAGCATGTTTTAGATTTTGTCTCAGTTGACAGCATATGTACTGGCTGTAATTTTAAAAAAAATGATTCCAATATATTAAATTGCAGACAATTTAAACATTCCTTTAGACATAATGTCAGAAAACATCATTTTACACCTCATTTACTGATTTACAAAAATTTGCAGAGTGGGATTACCTGCCTGTAAGGAACTATCTGAAGTTAAAGTTGAGAAGAGGGCTCTCCAGAAAGGGTTATTGCTCGAATACCGGAAAGATTCACAAAAGTTGTTGCTAGCAGTTACCCAGAAACCTGATGGCAAGAAAAATTGGATGGTGTTCGATCAGGTTTTAACAGAAATAACTACAGCAGCTTGTTGAAATGGTCTCTAGGTGTTTGTTTGGATTTTTTTTATAAATATTTTCTATTTCAATGCTCTTTGTATTTCAATTTTCTTACTTTCTTTCTGATTGTTTGCCCGTGGTATTTTCATTTTTCTGGAGAATGGTACTGTTGCCTCTATAAAGCCTCAGCAAGTTACATACATAGTGCCTGGCGTTGAAGATTTCAAGTATGCAGATCTTCCAGAATTTATTCGTAAAGCTCAGGATCTCTTGGTAGGTGGTAATGCCGTTTGACTATCAACTTCTTTGTCATTTGAATGCAGATGTTTCTAAATTTTTGTGATGGTTTGTGAAAGGACCCTATAATGCTAGAATATGCTTGGGCAGAGCTTTTGGAGAAGGAAAAGGCAGTAACTGTTGAGGAACTGGCAGAGGTACACTTTAGTGCAAATTTACCGTTTGCTAAGTTAATGCTATTGGATTTAAAGTAATTGCTGCTTCTTTTTCTTTGTTTTCTCTTCATCAGATTATATATGGTAGCAGGGAGCCTCTGGAAAGCTATTGTGTGCATCTCTTGCTATTGAAAGATGAAATTTATTTTAATGAAATCGAGTGCAAAGGGTGCAAAGGATCTGGCACTGTTTATGAGCCTCGGCCTATTGTTCAGGTAGTTTCTTCATCAGAAACTGCCATTCTGCTATAGGAAGCCTGTAAAGTTTAGAATCTTAATATCATAAAACTTTCACAAAAATAAGATGGGTGGTTGATGCTAACTTCATTACATGGCTATGTGAAACATTGACATACACACATGTTTACAAATTAGGTTAACATTCTTCTAGACCTTGAAGTTTTTTATTTGTTTTCTGTTTTCTTTTACTTGTGTGATAATGTAAAATTTTTTTGATATTTTCACATGCGTAGCATGTGTGATTTTTTTATTATTTTCAAATAGAAATATTTGTTTGCTTGAGGACTCGCATTAATTTATTATACAGAAACTGAATTATGTCTGTTATGCGATGGCAGATGGAGGAGCTTTCACATCGAAAACGGGTTAAGGAGGAATCTGAGAAGGAACTACAAGAATTTGTTCAATTACTGAAGTCTGCAAAGGCAATGCCTCTGCATTCTAAGCCTCCTAAAAGTTCATGGATGTCAGACGAGAAAGTCGAGCAGTGGATAAAATCTCTTGAAGCTTATGCTGTGGATGCATGCAAGAATGAGGAACAAAAAAAAACTTCTGGAACCGTAAATATTTTGACTCTTAATATATGACTTCTGTTAGTCAATTAAATATATTATATGGTAGCAATTATGGTTAGTCTCATTCATCTGTTAGACATTTGATTATGCACTACTTACAGGCTTTATTTTTTCCTCCTTTTTTTCTCCGTGTTATGTGTTTGTATGTGTGGGGTTCAAGTTGGCTATCTATGTTATAATTTACATTGTTGGTTTCTTCACATTTCATATTGCATTTCAACTTAATATATCCCAGAAAGGCGTTTTATTTCTTTTTTTTTGCATCTCTCGATATATTGATTTCATGTCAAACATAACTTGATATTTTTTATATCAATCTTTAATTTCTTATAGATGCAAGTTTTTCTAATAATAACAATTTTTGGTGCTGATACATTTTGTTCTATAACTGAAATTAGTTATGTGTTGACATTATGATAGATACTTAAGGCAATGGGACTATCAAAGACGTTAACTGCTGCAGTGAACCTTCTTATTGATATTGGATATTTCCCTTTACACGTTAATCTGGATCTCTTAAAGTTCAACATCCGTACTGAGCATACTGATGAAGTTCTCTTAGCTGCTGAAGAGCTTTTGACTCGATCCTCCGATCTTGACGAGGTAGTACCATCTGGAGTTTTTCTGCATTCTATCTATAATCTGTTCATTCAATGTCAGTTTGCCTTTTTAGGTTAACAGGAAAGATCTTACCTTCTTGAAAGTCTATGCAATTGATGTGGATGAAGCGGATGAGGTATAATAAGATTGAATCTCTAAATTCATTATGGAATAGATGTTAATAAATTCTTCTTGCCTTTGTTTCCACTTATTTTTCCCCTAGTGGAGACCTGCCTCATATTAATATTTTGTTGATGATGCAGCTCGATGATGCATTGAGTGCAATGAGGTTGCAGGATGGTAGAATAAGGATTTCGATACATGTTGCAGACCCTACATGTTTGGTTAAACCTCACAGCATAATTGATAGGTTACTAACCTTGTCAACTTTGAAAATTTATATCAGCTATATAAATTTATAATGTGGTTGAACAACTTTTTGTTATATTACTTAGGGAGGCACTGCGAAGAGGAACCTCCATTTTTTTGCCCACTGCCACATTTCCAATGTTCCCTCAAAAGCTTGCTATGGAGACTATGAGCTTGCAGCAAGGAAAGCTTTGCAAGGCTGTCAGTATATCTGTCACGCTGCACCAGGATGGCAGGTAACTTGTAGATCTATATATATTTACATTCAAATGAATATTATTTCTTCTCCTTTACTAAGGCATTCAAAATTAAGGGCTGTTTACATATATTTGGAGTACATAGCATTGCAGAATACACGATAGACAACTCCATCATCAGACCAACCTACATGTTGACATATGAGAGTGCAACCGAGTTGCTTCATTTGAACCTGGAAGAGGAGGCTGAACTTAGAATCTTGTCTGAAGCCGCTTCGCTCCGGTTACAGTGGCGCCGTAGCCAGGTTGTGGTTTTACCCCATGATAATATCCTTCTCGTGTTCAGTAAAAATATCATCAAACACTATTCTGAAATTTTCTTTTTCTTTCCATTTGGTTGCTGTTATTTGCTAGTTCTAATTTCAAGAGCATACTGCTATAGAGTCAGTTGAACCAGCATCTGACATGTGATCATCACCTGGATATTTAGATATTACTTTCATAGATAAGTTTGATATATTTATGCAAATATATGTTTGACGATGCAGTAGTACAGAGAATCTTTGGTAAATGTTTTTCCTTTTTCCATGAAAGGGTTACTCGCCCAACAAATCTGCTTTTTTCTATGGACAACATCCCACATAAAGAAAGAAGCATTTATAATTAGCTAGGATAAGATATGTAAGTCTGCAGGATCAAGTATCTGAAGCTTTACTTTTGTCACATTAGCACCATATGGGGGATTTAAGCCAAGTTGAAATAGTTTTGTACAGTATAATTTTATTGAAGTATTTTTATAGCAGATGCCCTAAAATTCAGTGGAGATGCCCATCAATTTTAACTTTTGCCAAGTGTGGTAAAGGTTGTGAGGCTTATGGCTTTGATAAGTTTACTGCCTCTACTTGACAAGGAAATCAGAAAAAGGCTTGGATCTGTTTTGGCCAATAATGATCCCTTTAGTGATCAAAATGTTTTCTTCTTTTTTTCCCTTTTTTCTTTGTAAAAAAAGTGTCCCTCAAACTTGTTGATGTTGGCTCTTACTATTTAAGTAGGATTTTAACATGTTTGCATTAGTGGAAGGATATGCAGTATGTTTTACCTTTAAAATACGCATTGATTTACTCCATGTATTTATGAAAATGTAGTTTTCTGGTCAAGTGCTGTCTGTGGAGGATGTTTTATTCCTTCTCTAGGAGTTTAATAGATCAAATAGTTTGTTTCTCTTTCACTATGCGTATTTTGATAATATCTACAGTTCCTTTGAGCTAATTTGCAAACTATATCTGCAGGGTGCAATAGACACGACTATGATAGAGCCACGCATCAAGGTGGCGAATCCTGATGATCCTGAACCTTCCATCAGTTTGTACGTGGAAGACCAATCAGAACTTGCAATGCGACTTGTCTCTGAAATGATGATACTGTGTGGAGAGGTTATTGCCACATTTGGTTCACACAACAACATTCCTTTACCTTACAGAGGGCAGCCCCAGTCAAATATATCAGCATCGGCATTTTCCCATCTCCCAGAAGGACCTGTCAGGAGTGCTGCTTATGTTAGAATGATGCGTGCAGCAGAAATGGATTTTAAGAAACCAATTCGCCATGGGACTCTTGGTATTCCTGGTTATGTACAATTCACTTCTCCTATTCGAAGATATGTCGATCTTCTAGCCCACTATCAGGTATGTTCTCTAAATATTTGAACCATGATAGTAACGTTTATCGTGAGAATGCTCGCTCCGTTGGATAACTACGTATCAGTTCTATCTTTAGCTTATTTTTCATAAATTAATATTCACCCATGCTTTGTTGGAAATCAATGTTGATTTCTGTAAAAGTTATCTACTCTGCAACCCAGTAACTTAATTATGTGAAGTCTAAAATATGATTCTCGAATACTTCCTTTTGTCTTAGTTTTAAGAGATGATGCACAAAAAGGTCATCATCCGAAGTTTCCAATAGTCATATAAATTAAGCATGAAATACATGGAGTAAGAATTCGAAGGCACCTGGAAAATATGTAAATTTATGTATTCTCTTGTCACACATATAGTTCTTATTTTGACTCGTCTTGCCATTATGATTTACGTATAGAAGTTGCCATCGTGCAAATTATGCAACCTTCTGTCCATGTACAGATTACCACTTAACTGATTTACATTGAGATTTTCTGCACGCATGCAAGGAGCCCAGGTTACTTATATGGAGTCTGAAACAAGATCAAAATGAGGCACCAGGCCGATTCACCTATCACTTTTGTAGAATTAATTGATATATAGGGATGTTGAGTCCCAATCATACGTCAGCATGAGGATGGAAAATGCTCGTAGCCTCGTGCTAGAACCAGCACTTGTGCAAGGAAGCGCCCGCCGGGCGGGGGGGGGGGGGGGGGGGGGGGGGGGGGGGGGGGGGGGGGGGGGGGGGGGGGGGGGGGGGGGGGGGGGGGATGGGGATGAGAGGTCAATTAGTAATCGTTAGAGGAAGACGTGGCTCGGGATTGACAGGAGAATGAGGTTTAAAATGTCAGGGAAGAAAAACAGAAACGTTGAATTGGCAATGTATATTGTCATCCCACTACCTTACATCTTAGGCTTTTGGGTGAACTGGTTGCCAATTTGGTACGGGAACAAGTGTAGGTCTTGGGTTAAAGTATCACCAGAAGTATTTATTTCTCATTTCCTGTGTTTTGTTTTCCTCGTTAAGGCGTCTCTTTTCCATGTAAGGAGGATCTTAGAAAGCCCATAAAAGTGTGAATATTGTTTATGTGCTACGGCAAGCGGTTGCCAAAGAAGATCTTTTGGTGACTCCCTTCACTTGTTTGTCTATGAATAGCAGGAGTTGGTGGGCCGAAGGGCTTAGTCCTGGTCCGAAAACATTATGCAGTTCATCCTAGACGTTGGTTTGTATTTGGTGCCTTAAGTATTGCTCTCCTTTTGCCTCGAGCATGCCTAGTTTTGCCCTTTCAACATGATGACTCAGATCAAGTCTATTTTCAGTTTTAGGTTGAAGAATGTCGTCAGGTGTGTGCTTCTTGTTTGCATGAAAAATGCAAGTGAAATCATTTAATAGTATATTTATATTATTTGCACTTTTTGTTGATTTGGAATATGATTTTCATACTGAAAGTGGAGTAGTGGGAAGGTTTACACTTGTCCTTATTATTATTATTTTCAAAAATATGAAAGCTCTCTGAGGTTTCCTTGACATGCGACCCTGTGCAAACTTTTAATGCATGGATAGGATCGGAGGATTAAAGAAGAGAAATAATGAACTTTAAACAAAATAATGTCAATGACATGTTCAATGCTTTAGAGCTGCAGCTGTTTCTGCCTCTTGTTTTTTCTGCGGATTGTTTATTATGTTTTCTTACCGCTCGTTGTTTCTAAGTAATATTGTTATAATATTTTGGTGTTTTTACTTTGCCAATGTTATGCTTTTAGATCAAGGCTTTTCTTAGGGAAGAACCTCTACCATTTTCGTCGGGCGAATTAGAAGGAATGACATGTCTCGTCAACGTGCACGTCAAAGTTGCAAGGAGGCTCCACAATAGCAGTCTAAGATACTGTTATTGGAGTATTTGAGAAGACAGCAAAGGGGAAGGAAGTTCCGTGCCTTAATACTCAGGTTCATCAAAGATCGGATTGCATCTTTGCTTCTGGTCGAGGTAAATATATGGCTCTGGGTGTAACAATATTATACTATCAGGAACAGTACTTCTGTCACTTTATTCAACTAATGTTTGCTCACTTACTGCCTCTGATTTTGTGGGATCTGAGATTTCCTCCTGACCCACAATATACTATATAGTTTTAAGTAATTACTGAAAATTTTGAAGAGTTGTCATTCTACCATGTGGCTGTTTTGCGTAGTGTGACTTGAATTTGATCATCCATAGGTCAAGTATGAAAATTAATCTTGTTAGTAACATGATGGTGTTGATTTCTCGACCTTCATATTTCCTGGTAAATTATTCTGGTGGATGCTAAAGGATGCGCGCTTTGAGCTTAATTTTAATTTATCATGTAGTGATTGACAAACCTGATTAAATTTTTAAAGTTTTATGATGCAAATTAGTTACTTGATTAAGAGGTCTTTCTTTATTGTTGATGATTAGTGTTGAACCTGCGGATGAATGCATTCTGTCCTTTGTGTCCCTTTGTTCTCACTACTTGCGTCTTTCCAGGTAGGGATTCAAGCTTCTGCAGCTGTCTCGGTTGGAAACCTGATTGGGGATGAGATAGAAGTTGTTGTGGAAGAGGCTCACCCACGTGATGATGTCCTTTCCCTTAAGGAAGTACAAACGAACCAAGAAGTTATTGTACAAGAATGTATCTAGACATATTTTTTTTTGCTCTGCAGCAGAATGCTTTTCGGTAAGTCAATACTAATCCAAGTCATATTACTAGAATTGTCATATTTTATGTTAATATTCCATGGCCAAAATACCATTCTGTTTTCCAAATGTTTCTTCGTCAACGCCTTTATTACATAGAGGCAAAGTCTAGAATTAATTTTTTCTGTTGTCTATCTTGTGGGACCCATATAGTTTCGAGTATTTTGACTTTGCAAGCAGGCTACATGCATATTACTACTGAGTAATAAACTACTGGTTAATTTTCTCATCTCAATGTTCACAGAGTTCCAAAACTCTAGACCCCTTTTGGTGAGGGTCTGAGAGGCAGAGCTCGGAAGGTGTAGGGGACACACAGATCACTAAATGTTGCGGAGTTCTGACTTTAGACGCGCCAGGCATCTAATGGATCAGTTTTGCTCTCTAATACATAAAAAAGTAACATCAACTGTTTGTAATTGGGGTTGTCGAAGTTGACAGGGTCCGTGGCACGTGATCGTGCGGCACAGCAGTTAGACTGAGGCATCTGATATAAGATTTCCAAGTGAAGAAGAGGTGGTTCTGTTTCAGTTGATGTGTAGTGTGTTTGCCTATCTTCGGGTTAAAGAGCATTTTATTTTTCCTTCTCAATTCTGTGAACCCACCACTGATCTGCTGTGTAGTGTGTTTGCCTATCTTCTGTGCTTGGAGTATCTCAATGTCTTATGGTTATTGCTAATTAGTAAATTTTATGAACAGATGATAGATGAGGAGCCACTTGCTATGTTTTGAAAAATATGTGACCAAGAAGGAATATTTTCGCCATATTTTGTGTGGATTTTTTGATCCGTGCCCATGAGATTGGACCAGACCTTTTTTTCCAAGGACCTCAAGGGAATCATAGCTTTCTCCCAATGTTGGTACAAAAATGAAATAAAAGTGGGCAAATTTTAGAAATAATTTTTGTTTTAAAAATAATTATAAAAATAAATCTTCACCAAAAATAATTGTTAAAACAGATTTTCTTTGCCATGTTGGTGTCACGTCGCTGCCATGGTGGTGGTATGGCTACAGAAGTCCGGTCTTGACAAGGCCGGAGTGTATTTATAACTCAAAATAGTCTAGCCTTGATAAGGCCGACCAATGTTTTATAGCTGAAAAATAGTCTGATCTTCACAAGGTCGGACTTTAACTTTATAAACAAAAAAATCTGGCCTCATCAAGACCGGACCTTTTAGCGTTCAACAAATTCAAAATTAGAAGTTCGGCCTTGTTAAGGCCGCACTTCTAGCTACAGATCCAGAACTAGAATCTGAACAATACAGAAAACATCTCAACTCAGATACAATTGCAACTTAATCCAACTCAAGAACACAAGCTAATATATCTAATCCACAATCTTAATCCAACTCAACATATCAATCTACAAACTCAATGCATAATATATCAAAACACATATTCAAACTTAATCCAACACATCAATAAAACTATATCACAAACTCAAGTCCACAGCATATTGATACACAAAATGTAATCAACAACACAAACTAATATCTCATATAAAAACTTCCATCAATCTCATATAATGTATCATATCATGTATCAAGTTAACACAATTATTTCAATTATACAAACAAGATAATGCACGTCTAATTTCACGGCGTCCCCGATCACGACCACGTGCAAGGGTAACCTGGGAGGCAGGCTGTGTATGTGATGGTCCCGCCGCCACCTCATTTTCTCGATGTTGTGTACGTCTAACAACGGGCTGAGCAGGTCCTGCCTCGTCGGTGGATGTTTGGCACGTCGTGTATATGTAATCGGTTGTCGTGGTGGATGTGCTAGGCGTGCATACCGACTTCTCCCTATCATCCTCTCAATGAAATTCTGCATCCTACGGAGTGTGGAGACCCTCTGACCCTTGTTCTCCAAAGCCTCCGCCACCATTGTATCCATGGTGATATATCCCTCAATCTGTATCTTGTATTTTAATATAAACACATCAATATATAACAATTAAAAAAGTGTATAAGAATAGTGTTAATAATATTACCAATTCCCGCTCATATACCTCCGCAGGCTGGAAAGTGGCTCGTAGATCGACACTCCGAATAATCCAGCGGCGAGTGATCCCCCAATACCACCCCATATACTCAGAACGATCGATTAATAGATGTCTTTGACCTTGTACTCTATAGGCTCGATCTACCCACTGGTCAATAAGTACCGCGTGTAAGTGTGCCTAATCTATCCGACACTCGCGGTTCACCCTAGGCAATTGCTCGACAGGCTTAAAGATATGTTGATTGAGGCTAAACTGACGGAGCACTGTGTCGGGAACATGCATCTCCACAATCTCAAAACAAATCAATGGGATCCTGGCTCTCCAGATATAGGATCCACGTCAACGAATTGGAGGTAAGGTTTGTAGGACCTCGTCAGGGTATGGCTCCCACACAACTGCTGATCGGTTTAGGATATCAAGCTTATTTCTGTAAAATTGTAAGTCCCTTTGTGAAGTCTGATCCTAAGTCCTGTCTACATTCCACCTTTACAACACCATACGATTAAAACAAAAGACTATTGAACCAAAGAAACAGATCTATATAAATTTAATTATATTTTAATTTTACCTGCATCCAAGTGGTAGCTCACCGTGTAGTTAAACGGTCTCAAGTAGGGTTGGCCGACCAACAGAGAATCTCTCCCAACACCATATCTGGTTAAACAATGTGAGCGGCGTTAAATCAATTTCATACATGTTACGGGTAGTATATAAGCATATATTAATAAAACTCGAAGTACCTACAAAAGTTCATTGTGCCTGCTAAACAGAGAAGTCTTCATGTCGTATCCGAAAAAATTTAATTAAGCAAAAAAATGTTCTTGCAATTAGTGCTTGTATTGCAAAGCCCGAGCTCCTTTCTACACACTGTTGAAACTCTCTGAAGCATTTGTAGTCTCATGCATAATCGATGTCCCCCGTCCCTTGATAATACCCATTGTTGTTCTTGATCTTTCAAACTATTCTCAATCCAAGCATCTGCATCTTCACATGCAACTTTCAGTTCCGCTCTTTGGCTTTATAAACATCTGGATCGTTGCACAACCGGTCTCCCACAGAAATATGCAAGATTTTGTCTTTAAATTCCTTCTGAAAGTTAGCTCTAATGCGTCTCAAACAATACCGAGGACTATGTGGTGAAGGCCAACCGCGTCTAAGTGCATTTGGTATCCCTTTCATCCGATCAGAGATAAAAGTGATTCTCATGTTCTAATGTACAGTGGGAATTAATTCATAAATGTGAGATATGAACCATCGCCAGGATGACTCTGTTTCTCCTTCTACAACTGCAAAGGTCAATGGGTACAAACCCATATCTGCATCCACCCTTGTGGCAATTAGCAGATATCTTTAGTATTTTTCATACAATATGTGCCGCCAATGCTAAGAATTGGATGACAGTATGGGAAACCGTCAATGGACGGTCCAAAAGCCCAAAATACACGACGAAATTGAATCATTCGATAAGACATATGATCAAAATATATTGCAGTTACAATACCCAGATTGCTTGATTTCAATGCCTCCAAATATTGAGGCAGTGTTTCATGCGACGATTCTCAATTCTAAATATTTTCGTCAGTGCCTGTATGATATAGTGATGTGATATCTAACTTTAATATCATCTATAATATAATCAGGAGTCATAGCAAGGTTTTTTCGTCACTATAGGAAGAATCACATTGCACACAAAACATGTGATTGCTTCGCGGTGATTAGAATTTAGTGTGGGTTGGCTACGTATATGCTCTCCTTTATATTTTTTGATCATGAAGTATCCACATGAATTCTTTGGAGCAGAGGCATGCAATCTCCATGGGCGAACATCTCTAGAAGTGCTATCTCCCTCTACCCTAGAAGCACAAACTGCTTTGTAGTTCATTTTGTTGCTCTTCACTTGCGTGAATGACACTCAACGCATAATGGACCACTCGGTAATTGCTTCTAACAATTTAACTTTTGTTTCAAAGATATCTCCCACTTTAAAGTCATTGATCGCAGTTTTTACTATAGACAAGTGGAATTCAGCCCATATATTCTCCATCCATGTAGAGTGGACCCAACCATCACCCTCCAACTTATCATGGTGTGGGTTTTCAGGTTCTACATATTCATTGTTGGCATAACCAGCCTCAACCTCTCATCATCATCTTCAAGATCTTGCGCTGCTACTTGCATGCTATTCTAACGTGGCACATTTTCACCACCATTAGGATCATCCTCATCTTCGGGTTCTACCACCGCATTATCATCTCTAACCGTCAGTGTAATATTTATCTCAACTGGAGAGAGATTCATTGTGTTCAGATATGATTGAATTTATGCATCATATCCAAAGTCCATATATGATGTCTCTATATTGTAACACATCTCATCTCCTTGCACCAAGTTTTACAACTGTCCAAAATTACGGTTGGTTAAATACTTAGTAGAAAGAGTTTTTATACACTATAATAAAATTCACGGACACTTACGGGTTATAAACCGGTGACAAAAAGCTGTTGATTCATTATCCAAATCGAGCATACGTGTGAATTGTCCATGATCTCAGGTCTGCTCGATGAATCACATTATCTTTTTTCACTTATAATTCTATACTGTGCTCGGCGAACACAATTCAAGCATAGCATGACAGTCATCATTATGTGATATTTCCACCGCTTGATAATTCTCATGTGATACTGATCACTTGCATGTCAGGGAAGCTGATGCTCGTTTGAATTATTTTTGGTAATTCGTTGAATTTTCTCTATCAATTCATACCTTGTAAATGATTTTTTAACAATCATGAGTTTTACTATTCCATTGACATAGCTTGAGATATTATCCCTATCTATTATTAGTTTATCATTAAACAATAAAGAAGAGGGACACGATCACTAGACATTGTACCCAATTGATGAAACAAATGATTATTAATTTTGCTCGAACTTCTAAAATTTAACAAATTCAAAAAAAAATATCACAACAACTAATTAACTAATAGTTACAATTTTACAAAAATTCTAACAAACAACAATTTTAACAATATTACAATCAATAATTTTAACAATTTTACAAACAAATAATTTAACACACAATTACTCTAAATTACTCTCATTTTAATCTAAATACAAATTCTACAAAAATCAAACTAACAATTTTATACAAAAACTAACAAAATTCTACATAATTTCTACTCAAATCACTTTAATTTAACACAAAAAAGAGAAATAAAAAGAGAGAGAGAATGGGAGGAGAGCGGGAGAGAGAGAGAATCGAGAGAGAGCCGAGAGAGAAGGAGAGAGTGGGAGAGAGGGGAGAGCGAGAGAGAGGGGTCTGAGAGAGAGGGGGAGAGAGAGATAGAAGACCGGGAGAGGGAGAGAGCAGGAGAGAGAAAGAGAGAGCGGGCTTGAAGAGAGATAGGGGGAGAGAGAGAGATACTAGGGAGAGAGCCTCTGGGGATGACCTAGGGTAGAAGAGGGAGAA